>JAJOOH010037665.1:0-14160 GCA_029582605.1 Solanum gracilifrons | reverse complement strand
ATATATTTTATTTTATTTTTATTTTTAATATTTTTTTTTATGTATTGAATAAAAAATAATAATCAAAAAACGCTTATTTTCTTGAAAAATATTTTCCTCCTCCCAAACACACCCCTATTGGTCAAGCTAATCTTAAACAAATTAAAATTTGGATTAAATTATTTATATATTTCAATTTCTGTTGTGTTTGGAGGAAAAGGGCAACAGGGGATGCATTTGGTGTGATGAACCAAAGTAATCTAATTTATAAGTATTCTATAGAGAATAATGTCATTAATCATTTATATATATTCTTATATCATAAGAGGGAATATTCAAAATAATATTTTTTTTCTTCTTTTGCAATTATACATGGTTTCTGGCTAATTATCATTTAATTTACATTTGCAAATGTACATTATACATCTGGACTTCCATGTGTCCTATTCATGTCCCTCTAATTTCCAGTAGTCATACACAACTGAGTCTTTGAAATCGACTTTCATATTATATTTTATGTTCTTTAATACTTTATTCATCTTAATTTACGTGGTGCTTTTCGAATTTTGATATTTAATAAATTTATATTTGATCGATTTTTTAAAATATTTTTTAAATATTTTGAATTGTGATTTATAGTACTTTTTACGTAATTTACAAATATAAAAAATTCATTTAAAAAATTTGAAAATTTCATAGGCAAATTTCCAATCAAACTTAAACGGTTTGACTCTCGAAAAAACGAAGAATGCTACATAAATTAGAACAAAGGAAATAATTATATTTTGTTATAATAATTAAAAATATCCAAACAAACGATATCGATATAAAAAAGTTTGGAGCTTATTATTAAAATTATATATATATAAGCTTTTGGATTATAATAAATATGTCGACAATACACAAAATTGTCCATACAATTGTTTATTATGAATATGGACATCTCAAAATATCTAAACATGTTGTCGACACTCTATCCACTCTTCAACTAGAATAAGTACACAGGGTATCTTGCTGGCACAAAAGACTTTTTCTTGAATTGGAAAAGTTATATAAATACACCGTTTAACCTATCACAATTTCTAAAATTTCCTTCTATTTTAAAAAAATATAAATATTCATATTCTCTCAGATACATTCCTATCCCTTCTCGGATAGATCCCAATCCTCTCAGAGACATCCCTCCATTTAGTAATGTATCAGACAACCAATGAATGTATTCGAGAGCAATGAAAAATTTTAAAAATTTATAATTGAGGAAACTTTCGAGATAAGATATAATTAACCCCAAATATATGATATTTCTGTAAGTTATATAATTTTTTTAATAAATATGTGTATTTGAATTGTTGAGTCATATTATATTTAGAGAATCAATTCACTCTATTGATCAAACATACATTAATTCTAGTTAGTATTTGGTGATAAAACTGTTTCTCATAACTGTAACTTAAGTTATCCCACAAAAGGTAGAAAAGGAAAAAAAAATGACTAATTTGAAATGATACAAAAGAACGTCATCTCTATAGGTTTAATGATATAGTTGAAATAAATAAATGTATATAAATAGGTAATTGAGAGAAATTTTAGATGGATAACCTAAATTATACTCTCTCTGTCCCTACTTACTTGTCCACTTTTGAATTGATACATCTATTAAAAAAATAATTAATGACATAGTGAGTTTACCATTTTACCCCTATTAATTATGAAGTGGATGAAAAGTTCTACATTTTTCAAAATAATTAGTCATTTAATTGAGGGTATAATAGGTAAAAAGAATTTGTCCTTTCTTGATTTGTCAAAATGGACAAGTAATTAGTGACAACTATAAAAGGAAAAATAGACAAGTAATTAATGACAGAGGGAGTATGTCATATGCTTCATTATTGTCGTACCAAAATATTTTTATATTGAATCGACAATTGACCGGAATTTGAAAATTTTATTAATACATACTCCCTTTGTCCCAATTTATGTGTCACTTTTCATTTTTCGAGAGTCAAACAGTTTAAGTTTGACCGGGAATTTGAACATGGAATCTTCAATTTTTTGAAATGAAATTTATATATTTGTAAACTACGTAAAAAGTACTATAAGTCACAATAATTGATAATTCAAAATGTTTAAAAGATCTATGAAAAATTTACGTTCAAAGATAGACTGGTTTGAATCTTCAAATCCTAAAAGTGCCACATAAAATGGGACGGAGGGAGTATTTGGGAAAAAGGACAAATATACCCCCGAACTATCGTAAATGGTATGCAGATACCATCCATCATACTTTTGGGACATTGGTGCCCCTGCCATCCAAAAACTAGAGCATATATGTCCTTCACTCTAACGGAAGATTAAATAGGGACACGTGGCACAATCTTATCCGTCTATTCAATATTTAATAATGTCGGTCGGTGGATAAGATTATGATACATGTATGTCCGTTAGTATAAATGGTATATATGCTCTCGTTTTTGGACGGTAGGGACACCAATGTCCCAAAAGTATGACGGAGGGTATCTGCATACCATTTACGATGGTTCGGGAGCACATTTGTCCTATATATATTTATTTATATGCAGTGTAAATGCCAGAATTTTATTAAGGAAAATTTAAAAATGTGAAGAAATAAATATCCACAATGTATATTACTATAAAAAATAAATTCTCTTTTGATATTGAGTAATAAATATTCTCCGGTTTCTACCTCAGTAGCACTTTTAAAATGCATTTTTAGCTTTTACATTATCATCTTTTGTCTATTTTTGTTATTATTTTTTACTTGTTGCTCTCTCTCTTTAAATTGATTATCGATTTATAGGAAAAAGAAAATTTCTTTGAAATTGATAAAAAGTATGAGAAATTATGACGCCAGCTTAAGATTAGAAGTTTCACATCGGCAAAATACATAAAAGATGTTGAGTATATAAGTAAGCAATTTTTACCAACTAGTGACGCATTTTAAGCTGTGTGATTCTAGGCCAAAGTGGACAGTATCACTAAAGGGCTGGGCTATTACAAATGGTATCAGAGTCACTCATGTGTCAGACTGTCAGCCTTGTCGATGTGGGTCAGAGTTCAATTGAGTTTAGGCAAATTATTGTAAGGCAGGGCAAACCTCAGTGTTGAGTCTAAGCAAATCTCATTCGGTGAGGGCAAACCTCAACGAGGACTCTGAGTCCATAGATGGGGTGTATGTGATGCCCCTTCTTAAAATTAGAAGTCTCACATCGGTAAAACACATGAGAGATGTTGGGTTTATAAGTAAGCAGATTTTACCAACTAGTGACACGTTTTAAAGTCGTGCGGGTCTAGGCCCAAAGTGGACAATATCACTAGCGGGCTGAGCCCTTACACAAATAATAAGGGCAAATTACAGAAATCACATACTTTTAAGGCAAAATTACAATTTATCCCTTAAAAGTTTATAATTACAGAAATCCCTCAAACTGATACAATAATATAAGCACTGATACATTAATCTGATGTACGAGATACATTAATCGTTAAGTAAGATACATTACATTTTATACATGATACACTAATCTGATGCGCAAGATACATTAATATGATGCGCGAAAATGAGAAATTTTGGAGATTTGTAAAACTTATAGGGGATAATGGTGATAAGTAAACTAAAATGTGTGATTTCTGTAATTTTTTCAAATAATAATCAAGTGTGATGCCCGACAAAGTATTGTTACATAAAAGTATTTTTTTTTATCTCTTTATAAGAGTTCCCACCCTTTTTCCTCACGCAGTCATGTGACTCGAACTCACAATCTTAAAATTGAATTGAGAGTATTATCATCCGAATACAACCCCCTCTTGTCAAATCAATTTTTTTTATTGTTATATAATGATGAATTTAATGTTATAATATGACAGAACTCTTTAAAAAGAATTGAAATAAACATTATAGTAAAACTAATCATCCGTACTATCAATCATCTAAACAAAAAGGAGATTATTGTCCATTAGAAAGTGAAAAAGAAAAGATTACACGGCAACACGACATGATGTAAAGAAATATATATATTTATTATTCCTATAATTGACATCAATAAATGCATATAATAAAATGAAATTGGGAGAAGTTATATAGTGCATTATTATAGTACCAAAAATGTTTTTATATTTAATTGAATCGTGAATTTTATTACAACGTGCTTTAATCTAAAGTTTTTCCCCAATCCCTGGGTCCTACCACCACTAACCCCGCCCCCTTTTCAGATTCTACATTTCTGAATATTCTTTTAAGAAATTAAAATTTATTTAAAACCCTAATTGAATCTATCATCTCTTATATGCACTTGTCACCTCTTTTTAATGAAGAAAAAATTAATTAAAATTTTAAATTAGTCTTACATATTCAAATTTTAATTTTCAAAAACAAATTAGAGAAAATTGTATAACTAATTTTTTGTCTTATCGTGAATGTGAAGAAGCTACAGAGTGAAAATGTTAGTATAAAAAAATTCAACTGTAACACTTGCTATATGTATCTTTATTGTCTATCTAAGCAATTGACTTATTGTTATTGGGGTCGGAGACTCGGAATGTGTGCTTTCTCAAATCGTAAGATATTTTGGATATCAAAATTCAAATGCTCTGTCTGTGACTCAAACTCACAACATTAAGATTGAAAGTGAAGAATGTACTTTTACTTGTCACTTTGTATCAAGCTGAAAGGACAAAAACAAAATCATATTTTATCTTTAACAATAAGAACTTGTTCCGTAAATCATTTTTTAAGATCTAATACTTAAAAATCAATTAATACAGATATTGTAATAAAATACTCATATTAATAATTTTAAAAAAACATGTAAAATTTAAAATAAATAAATAAAAGTGAAGTGAGACAGTAATTTTTATATCAGGAAACTGAAGTTTTTCCCCGTGCAAGATGTGTAAATGATTTTTAACGGTGTTTGGTGTTTAAATGACTAATATGATAAGATGAGTTTGTTACTACATCCATTACTCTAAAAGTAAAATGTATATTTTTATTATGTAATATAATAATTTTTTCATTTTAAAATTGTCTTGTTCTAAAAATAAATGTATATTTTTTACTTATGTTATACTAATAAAATTGTGATTTTATTTATTATTCCTGCTAAGTAAATACAAGTCAATTTAAAATGAAACGGAGGTAGGGAGTATCTAATTTGTACACATTTCATCTCATTATGGCCAAATAATTAATTGCCACACGACGTCAATACCAGAAGACAGACTCGCAATTTCATTGCTCCAAAGTTGGAGGAATTAAAAATAATTAAAGAAAACAAATCACTTTAGAAGGAAAAATACATATCAAAGTTGATGTTTAAAATTACTTTCTCGGTCCAATAATAATTATTCACTATTAACTTGACACACAGTTTAAGAAACACTAGATAATAAGAGAAATTATATTATATCACCCTTGAATATATTAAATTTAATGCTTAAAAAAATATATTAGATATTAAATATTTAATAGCAAAAATAGAATAAACATAAAAAAATAAATTATCGTTTAATTTTTCAAACTGAGCAAATATTATTAAATAACTATTTTTGGTATATGAAGAAATAAAAATAGACGGAGCAAGTACTAAAAGGAAAAAGGAAAACGAGAGAGAGACCTTTTTTAATTGCAAAAGCCAAGTTCCCTTAATGTGATGATAATAATTATTAAAACATGGTTGACTTATTAAATTTATCCACCAAAAGGGTATAATTGGCATATCAAAACTTGGTGGCTCCATATAAATAGAGGAGTTGAATGCCCTATGTAGGACACACAACTCTTTTAATTGCAAAAGTCAAGTTCCCTTAGTTCCTTACTCTTTGGAGTACTAAGTTTTTCTTTTCTCTTTTTTCGTCAAGAATTTATGAGATTCTAGTCGATAACCTATCTTATTTTTAAGGTTATCAATTTCAGACTCCATTTATTATAATCATGGCGGTTAAATGTGCATCATCGCCAATGCATGCCACCTCTAGTGGATTATTACAAGGGGATAATCCGTTGCATTATTCACTCCCTTTGGTGATTGTACAAATATGTTTGGTGCTTGTGCTCACCCGAGTCCTCGCTTATATTCTTCGCCCACTAAGACAACCGCGTGTTATTGCTGAGATTATTGTAAGTTTTTCTTCTTTTACATTTTGTCCTCTTTCTCACAGCTTAAACCTATATTTTTACACTCTTCTTCTTTTGATCTAAAGATAATATAGTGCTAAATTTTCACTTTATTAAATAAATATTTCAATTAATTTATATTATATTACACTTTTATTATTGAAGATATGAACTTCTCTTAACAAATTAATCATTATTGTTGCCTCCACGTTCAAAAGACTAATTTGGCGTCGAATTATTGGTACCACATTTATTCATGCAACCAGAGTTTTTTTAATTTTTAATAAAAATAATTAAAAATTCCACCTTAAGAACGTACATATTACTCCATTTGATTATTTATTCTTTTTAAACGTACCTCGTGTAGGTTTTAACCCGACTGTTGCTAACCAACTCTTAGGAAAAAGTTGTCTAGAAAATATATTTTATGTATGAAAATCATAGTATCCAAAATTAATTTACTTATTGCACATCATATATATATATATATATATATATTGACTTTGTAGCATGGACTTATAATATATGATGAAAATCAATTCTATAATAGAGGAGATTCTTCAGATCCCTCTGCATCAATTGTGAAAAGTACATTTTAATTAAAAATGGAGGAAGTAGTTAAGGTTTATAAATGAAAGAATCAATTTTAAAACAATAAAACTTAGTTCAATTTTTTTGATAATTTTTTAATCTGATGAGTGTAATTTTCTTGCTTTGATTGCTTATATTGATCAAGTATACACGTCGATATTTTGCAGGAGTCAAATTTTTCTTCTTAATAATATGTATATGATTTCATAAAAAAACTTCTATTGAATCTGATACATAATTTGCTTCAAAAAAACTTTATTCTAAATCATCATTGATCAGACAAATTCAAAATTTAAAGCTAATAAATTTAAAATGAATATTGTATAAATGTAATTTTAACCAAAACCAACATGCATGTTGATCAAGTGATCAACTCACAGTACCTGTCCTAGATCCGCCTCTGGTACCATAAAAAATAATTGACAATTGATTATTTTTATTTCTTTCTAGGGAGGTATTTTACTAGGTCCATCTGCACTCGGACGCAACAAAAATTATCTAAACGCGATATTTCCACCAAATAGCATCCCAGTGTTGGACACATTGGCTAACCTTGGCCTTCTATTCTTTCTTTTTCTTGTTGGGACTGAGCTAGACCCAAGATCTCTTCGTCGAACTGGAAAGAAAGCTCTATGTATTGCCTTTGCTGGCATCACTCTCCCTTTTGTATTAGGAATTGGGACCTCTTTTGCTCTTCGATCCACAATTGCCCAAGGGGTTAATCAAGCCCCTTTTCTAGTCTTTATGGGAGTTGCTCTTTCTATCACTGCCTTCCCTGTCTTAGCTCGTATTTTAGCTGAACTCAAGCTATTAACAACTGATGTTGGTCGAATGGCTATGTCCGCCGCGGCGGTTAATGACGTGGCAGCATGGATTCTACTAGCTCTTGCTATTGCACTTTCAGGTTAGATACATGTGGAACATTTTTTTTTTTTTTTGGATAATGTATAGTTGAAGAAATATAAATATTTAAATTCTGAATTCGCGTCTGTTATGTTATGTTGTAGGTTCGGGGTCTCCAATTGTTTCGTTGTGGGTCCTGTTGAGTGGGACAGGTTTTATCCTTCTTTGCATAGTGATTGCACCTAGAATATTCAATTGGATGGCAAGGCAATGTCCTGAGGGAGAGCCGGTGAATGAGTTGTATGTTTGTGCTACATTGGCGATTGTTTTGGCCGCGGGATTTGTCACTGATGCTATTGGAATTCATGCTTTATTTGGGGCTTTTGTGGTTGGTGTTCTTGTACCAAAAGAAGGGCCATTTGCAGGTGCTTTAGTGGAAAAAGTGGAGGATTTGGTCTCAGGGTTATTCCTACCGTTATACTTTGTGTCTAGTGGATTGAAAACAAATGTAGCTACTATTCAAGGAGCTCAATCTTGGGGTCTTCTTGTTCTAGTCATAACTACGTCTTGCTTTGGGAAAATTGTTGGTACTATTTGTGTATCTCTCATGTGCAAGTTGTCTGTTCAAGAATCGTTAGCACTTGGTTTCTTGATGAATACTAAAGGTCTAGTGGAACTCATTGTCCTTAACATTGGCAAAGATAAAGGGGTAAGTTTTTTTCATCTGTTTCATTTTACGTGACATTCATGACATGCTCTTATAGCATTAGTCCAAAGAGTCTTTCGTTCTTTCTTAAACATATTTTCCAATCAGACAAACACCATCATATAAAATGAGACTAAGGGAGTAGTCTTTTGTTAAATTTGAACTTTTAGTTGCAACTAACTAAACGATATGTTTTGTGGTATTAATTTTGTAGGTATTGAACGATCAAATATTTGCCATAATGGTGTTGATGGCTCTCTTCACAACATTCATGACAACACCACTAGTTATAGCGACCTACAAGCCAGCCAAAATGGCCGTAACAGAGTACAAGCACAGAACACTAATGAGGAAAGACACAAGCAAGCAACTTCGAATCTTGACATGTTTCCACGGCACAAGAAACATTCCCACACTCATAAATCTCATCGAAGCCACTCGTGGAACAGAGAAAAAAGAAGGACTCCGCGTCTACGCGATGCACCTCTTGGAGCTCACCGAAAGACCCTCAGCAATTCTAATGGTCCACAAGGCCCGAAAAAACGGACTCCCCTTATGGAATAAAGAGAAAGCAGGCGAATCAAACCAAGTGATTGTCGCATTTGAGACATTCGGACAACTCAGCAAGGTATCTATAAGACCAACCACAGCAATCTCCCCAATGTCCAGTATGCACGAAGACATAATTGCTAGCGCGGAAAGAAAAAGAGTTTCGATGATAATTGTACCATTCCACAAACATCAGAGACTCGATGGACATTTCGAAACGACTCGTGCTGATCTCAGAAACGTGAATCGAAGAGTCCTCGAACACGCACCGTGTTCAGTTGGAATAATAATTGATCGAGGGCTCGGTGGGGCATCTCATGTGTCCGCTAGGGAAGTTAACTATACGGTCCTGGTTTTATTTTTCGGGGGCCATGATGACCGCGAAGCGCTTGCCTACGGCATGCGCGTCGCAGAGCACCCTGGCATTACATTAAACGTGGTCCGTTTCATAATTGATCCGGCAGTTATTGGAGCGAGTGTCCACGTGGACATCACTCAGAACTCCGGTCCTGTACCGGAGTCATCACAAGAGGATGATATTTTTCTTTCTGATCTGAAACAGAAATCAAGCGGTGACAGTTCTATTGTTTTCCAAGAGAGTATTGTAAAGGATGTAAGAGAAACTATAGAAGTTATTCGCGGATTTAAAAAGTGTAATTTGTTTATAGTTGGGAGGATGTCTGAGGGACAACTGGTTTCAGCATTTGATTCAAAAAGTCATGATTGTCCAGAATTGGGGCCGTTGGGGAATTTGCTGATTTCCGGTGAAATTTCAACAACGGCATCAGTGTTAGTTGTGCAGCAATATCGAAGCGAATTACCTCAAGAATCACTAAGGTCTTTGAGGGTTGGAGATTCATCAATGGTTGGATCATCAAGGATTGGACATTCAGCAAGAATTGGACATTCAACAAAAGGAGATGATGGTGATGAAGAAGTAACTGAAATTTAATTTTTCTTGTAGAGGGGTAAATAAGGTATTTACCAAATAACATAAGGTTAAAATTATGTATATATGTTTCTTAACCTATGTATCCTTTTTTTTTTAGTGGGTTTTGTTGTAACGCAAAGCGTACTTATCAAGTTAATTAAAGTTCTTGCCTCCTTGCATCATATTCGTAACTAACTTTAAGCTTTTGATTATTATTGAGGTGTGGTTATTAAATCTAAAAAAAAAATTAAAATGTTTGATAGGACAGAGTTTTATTATTTAATTATATTTTTAACATGCATCCTTACTTGTGATCGATTTCTTTTTCATGAGTAAAATATGTGTTTTAATACCATGTTAAAGTGTATGATTATTTCCATGTAAAATAATTAAACTCTTGAAAATAATAGTATATTTTTACTATTTAATTGTATTCTAAGCAGTCTTATGATATGATGCAATTTTCTTCTTGTCTAATAAAAATAGGAAATGTTCCATCATTGTACAAGATAATCTTATTTTCCTTAAACGGAGCTGGTTGTACTTTTAATGAATCAATGCAATCAGTTAGTTACATTAATTTATTTTAATAAAGTCAACTCACGTTGCACAAACAACTAGTACTATCATTTCAAGCCTTTGTATATATCAGATTCACTATTTGCTAGTCTTTAAATTGTATTAAGAGATTTGTATGTCGGGGAGTTCATCCGTCGGTTTGGGTCATGAGTTATTGATCAAAATAAAAATAAATAATCAATTTAATCGGTTTTTAAATTATCAAAACAAACCAAACCAATTGTAATATACATTTATCGATTTGGTTGTTATCAGTTTCGATTTAGTTTGGTTCGGTTATTAACCAGCATAAGTAAAAGTAATCATTCATTCATAATGAAAAAAAGTGACAACAATCCATTCAAAATGAAAAATAGTTAGAACGATGACATTATAAAACTTCCAGTTACTAAATTTATTGTGCATAAAGCTTCAAAATATATAACCATTTTGGCTTAGAAGGAACTACGAAGAGATAATGACATTTCTAGTCCTACCAAAAATTGACATGACACTCACATACATAAATCAATAAGATAAATGTTCTCGTCTTATACATTTTTGCTTTCATAAATAGATTAGTTTTTTTTTTTTTATGAAACATATATAAGATCTTGTTTGTAAAAATAATATATTACGTCTGGATAATAATAAAATATATGTATATAATTTTTTGGTTCAGTTTTTTCTAATAAAACCAAATCCAAACCAAAACTATCGGTTTTAAAAAGTCTAAAATCAAATCAAACCAAACCCAAATAAAATCGATTTATTTAATCAATTTGGATTGGTTTTTATCCAATTTGTGAACACCTCTATTTGTATGTGTAGAGAAAAATATAAAGCTCTCATTTATTGTTGTTAGAAACCCGAATTATTGGAAATTGCAAAAATAAAAAATAAAAGGTTTAAATCGAGTGAAATGTATATATAGTAGTAAGAATTAATTCATAATATATACTTCGACTACATTGTGATTAATCTTTAGATGTTGTTCTAGTTGTTTCTTTAAATTACGTGTAGAAGAGTAAATTGATGGACTCAATATTATGTAAAACAAACGACCTTTTTAGTTCAAATTTTGCAAATATTTGTGGTCTAATTTCAGAAATCTAGACAAATTTGTTATGTCTGCTTAATTTGGAGTTGATCAAATTTCATTTTGAAAATTAAAATAGCACAATATTTAGATGTCGAAAGCAAAAATTCTGTAATGAGAACACCACCAATCCATTATTGTATTACGGGATCCCTTGTATTATTTATAATGATGAAAAGACATACAACTTTTTTTCCTTTCATTATAAATATAGCAACTTTAAGTTGGCTTGAATGAGGAAAAAAATAATTTATAGTTATTTTTCAATAGGTGGCAAGTGCAACCACGTGATAATTTAGTCCCTTTAATTAGCACTGTTTTATTAGGAAAATATATTTTGACTGGTTTTAAGAATCGCCACTTAATTTTTAAGAAGAAACAAGAAAACTGTCGTTTTCAGAAGACTAAAACAACAATCTAATGAAAACTTAAAAAAGGGGTTCGAGGTTCTTATTAACATTCTAGGAAGGTTTTAAAAGCACCTAAAATGTCCACTAATATGGTTATCCGACAATTAATTATTTGGCTAAATATTTTAAGAGGATAGACATACTTGATTAAATAGAGGGAATAAACAATTAAGACTTAATATCATCTTTAGGGGGGGTGGGAAATATTTAAAATATTATTAAGTAAAATTTGAGTTTGAATAGTAAAATAAACATGATTATTTAGTTTTTAGAAAATCCCGAAGTGACTATCTTTTGGGGAATGGATTAGGAAACCTTAAAATTAAATAAACACACAAAACATCTAATAGCAAGTAAACGAGATAGGGCAAGAAGATTTGGTCACAAGTCTGGATCTGTCTGCCTGGGCCAGTACTTGAGCCTATTTTCATTTTAGGCCAAAGGCCCAATTCTCGCCAACTTTTTGTACCTGTCCTAAATTCTAACAAGATAATAACAAATAAAATGACACGGGCTTAGGCCCAATAATAACAAAATATAATTTTTTATATAAAGAGTGGGACTTCGGCCCAATCTTTTTAATTCTCCTCCGCTTTCACATCCTTCCACATTCGAGACCTGTTCGTCGACTTTTATAGCTGGCCGGTTGACTCGATAAAGGAATTTGGAGCCTTTATGGCTTTCTCGAAATGCAACGGAAGGAGATAGGAGTTCATGAAGAACTCGGGCATATTTGCATGCGAATAAACAAGGCAAAAGAAAATGAATTAGAATAGGATAAAATTCCATGTCATAGCATAATATTGGAATCTTGAATAAAGGAAATAACTAGAACCATCCATGTGACTGACACCTAATAATCCCGACTAATTAAAGAAGGTAGGACCACCCTAATTGGAGGGGAACATGAACATTTTTACGGCTAACCAAGGATTACGATAAGAATATGCAAATGTATGAACTTAGCATGATAGACAGGACTACATATACGTGATAAACATTTAATGAGGAGTAGATAAACATTGTAGAGATAATTGATTAACAATACTAAATGGGTAGACAATAAGGCACTGTTTAATGTTTCTCTTAAATTAGCACATAAGGCACATCAACATAAAAAATAAAAATAAAATAAATAAAATAAAAAAAAACAAAGAAGGATGCAACACTGCCCAAACATTTTTTAAACTTAAAGTAATAGCATGATCCACTACGCACTTCCACAACCATATAGGCGACAAAATAAAGATTAAAACAAAACAAAATTAAAATAAAAAATAAAAAATAGTGAATGCAAACGAAATAGATAAATGGATTCTCACGTCTAAGCTAAATTTTAAATCACCGGCAAATCACATCTTCAAATAAATAATAAAATCTTCTCGATATCAAATTAACTATGAAACGCGAAAAGACTCCCGAATCCTATAGCACCGAAGAGAATAAAATTTAAATCTACTCACAACACGAAATCCAACAAAAACATAGTGCAACTAAACAAATAAAATCGCTCAAGCTCAAGATCATTGCTAGATTAATTACATGACTGTTAAAAGACAAACATGAGCTACTGTTTCGATCGATTTTTGGTCTTTAAGTATTTAAAGTAAATAATAAGTGATGACCTAAGACAAATAATAGAGGAGAAAACAATAAAAGTGGAACAAAGCATGTCAATAAAATTCGATAATGGGTTCGGGTCAACAGATATGACAACGACAACGGAACCAAACATCTTAAACCTTGCAACGTCAAGGTTAATCACAAATGAACACTCAAAACTCAAACCGATTAACTTACTGACCTATATTAAACTCAAACCAACCCAAAATCCTCAATCATCGATTTTAAAAAGTGTGAATACTAATGAATCGATTCGAATAATTTAAAAATTAGAATAACGAGAAGATGAGAAGAGCACTCATCTAATATCCATAAGACAAGGGAAAGCAAAAGTGTGAACAACGCAGCTTCAAAATGCGATAATCTAGATGCATATAAACCCCAATAAAACAGAACGGTGTGAACAAATAGGAGGACACTGAATTTACCTTTCTTGGAGCAGCGAAATGGGAACAGGACGAGCAAAACAACGACCTCCACCACACTGAGACTCGAACACAAACAACGAATCAGAATGTTTGGGCAGAGATATCAAACTCAAACACCGAAATTAATTCTTCCCTCTATTTTTCTTGGAGTATTTAGTATATATATTTAGCTATTTTCGCTTAAACTATAATGTGTATTTTCTGTTCTAAAGTTTCCAACCCCCAAAAAAATCTCCTCTCTACAATGAATAAGGGGAATATATAGAAGAAACTAGGGTTCGAAAGAAATGGGGGGGGGGGGGGGGGGGGG
>JAJOOH010037664.1:0-10272 GCA_029582605.1 Solanum gracilifrons | reverse complement strand
GGAACTTATTTCCATCAAAAGCTTAGCCTAGTCACTATTATCTTGCAAATTTCCTATCGAAGGCATGTACCCAACTATTTATCTCAACTCGTATTGCAGACACACCCCAAGAATTCTTCCCCATACTTGATTCTCTTGTTATATTTGTTGTTTTTGCTATACTTGTGACAAAACCCCCTAAATTGATATTTGACACTTTTCTGTCTCCCTTTAATTTACAATGTTTTTAATCGTTAATGTCTTTAGCTACGACTAGTTAAAACTAGATTTTATTTTTCTATTAACTCTCAAAACCGCTCCCTTGGGACACGACCCCAACCCTTGGTTGTGTTACTATACTATTGTACGATTCGTAGACACTTGTACTGGAAGTTGTGTCGTTGATTATGAAATCGAAGCATCAAAATGGCGCTGCTGTCAGGGAGTGTTGTTATTTGAGAATTTTTAGATTAGTAGAATTTTTGTTCTTCTTAGTTGTATTTCTACTTACTTGATTTGTAGTGTTGTTTTGTTCGTTTGTTTTGACAGACACAAGGAGAGATGAGTGTGGTTAATGAATATGGACCTATAGAGCACATCTCGGTGGAAGTGATGATGTTCAGGGATAGAATCCTAACCTTCAAACAAATGGAAGATGAGCTCTTTCATGAGTCGTGGCTGAGGTTTAAAGGACTGTTGATGCAATGCCCAACTCATGAAATTCTCGATCTAATTCTACTGGAGTGCTTCTATAGGGTCTTAATCCCGGAAACAAAGGATTAATCGATCAACTTATCCCAAGTGATCTTGAGAGATACTCATATGAGACCGCAGCTAAACTACTTGACCTTATGGCCATAACAAACAAGGATACTGAAAAGAACCAACAATTGAACATTTGGCTGGGTCAGATGAATAACTTGACCCAAAAGGTCGACGAACTGGAGGCGATGTCCAAAAAGGAGAGCAAATGCATATCACCTACCGAGCAGGGAAAGTCTATGGACCACTACAAGAAAATTGGTCGACAAGGAAGGAAAATCTGGTCCCTAGAAGTCTAAATCTGGTCCTTGAAGATCAATTACAAAGGGAAATAGCTGGTCGCCACCCGTCCTAGTTGGCTCCGACGCAAAATGTCAATAGCGACGGGTTCAACATGCTGGTCGTAAACACCATTTAGAGACCAGTAAAAATAATTGTCGCAATATACAGTTAGGGACCATATATCTAGTCCTAATAGATGGATTTATTTCAGTCGCTAAATCTTTTTGATAAACAACCAGCTCGTCCTAGATTATCTTTAAGGACAAATATTTAACTGGTCCTAGATTATCTTTAAGGACCAAAAAATTTCTAGTCCTAGAATATCTTTTAGGGGAGTAACATTTCTTTTCCTAAAATATCCTTTAGGGACAAGTAACATTTTGGTCTCTAATTGAAAACAACAATCCAAACTTTATGTCACAAAAAAGTATTTTTCATCAAAAAAATCAAACCGCTACTGAAAATTTTGATAGAATATGATAATATATATATATAGAGAGAGTGTTATTAATTACAATAAAATGGTTAACATCCCATAATTGATGTTAGTTTCAATAGTTGCTCAACACCTTGACAAAAATATAGGAAATAACTTGAGCTAGACTATGATATATATCAAGTTATTGTTCATCTTCTAAACTTGCATCTTGACTTGTAAAACTTCAATGTTCAAAATTTTAAAATAGGGTAAAAACCTATTGGTATAATACAAACAACAACAACAACATATCATGGTAATGAAATATTTGTCAGGATTCTGAACAAAATTAGCGCTTTGCCCGATTCCAAATTCCATCCAGATTCTGAAAATAAACTGGGTATTCTCCCTATCAAGTACTTGGGACTGCCACTTACCTCAAAGAAGTGGACAAATATGGATTGCCAACAACTAGTGGATAAAATTGTAGCAAGAATACAAATTGTTTCTGCTAAGCATTTTTCATATACAGGAAGATTACATATAGTATGCAAGTGCTTTTTTCCATTCATAATTATTGGGGAGCAGTTTTATCTTACTACAAAGTGTTTCAAAAGATATTGATAGGAAATTTAGAGAGTTCTTATGGAATACAACAGTGGAAAAGAAGAAGGTAGCATTGGTAGCTTGGGATAATGTTTGTGTCACTAAGAAATTTGGAGGGCTAACAGTATCTTACCTCAAGATGAAAGGTATAATCTTACTCGTAATGGTGCCTATTCAGTAGCTCAAAGTTTTCAAACTCTACTAGGTCTACTCACTAAATTAAAAGAGGCGTATTTAATTTGGAACTCTGTCATGCTCCCAAGACAAGGATTTATCACATGGCTGGCATGTCAAAGGAGGCTACTCACTCGTGAGAGATTACTAAAAATGAGCATTTCAGTGGAGGATCGAAATTGTTGTTTGCGTGACGAGAGGGTACTGGAGACACAACGACACTTGTTTACGGATAGCAGGTGGATTAATGGTGTGAAAATCATTATGCGTACATGGCTAGGGGTTCAGTTACCATGCAGATGAGTTTATGAAACAATTAAATGGATCAAAAGGAGAAGGTGGAAGCAGTTTCAAAAGGAAGTTATCGTAGCAATCAGGTGCATTGGTCTACTACACATGGATAGGTACGAATAGAGAGGTTTTAATCACCAACATGTAAATGTTGAATAATTTGTTACTGCACAAATACAAAAGGAACTAAGAGAGAGAATAGATATGTTTCAGGGGTCAAGGAAAGCACAGAAATATCATAGTTTTATACAGCTAATTTTTAACTAGTGTTTTTGCAGATCTAGTGGTTTTAAGACACCCTTCCTAGAAGGTGGTTGAGGAACTCTAGATGCACATTAAGTTGTACTCTTTTGCTTGTTATTGGAATATTTCACATATGTTACCACAAAACAACATATATACCTAGTTGGACCTATTACAGAAAGCACCCAACATCCACTTCAAAATAGATTTTTTTAAAAGGATACAGAACAATGCAAGAATCATATATCGGTAGTGTATAAAACATCCTCTACAAATCACAAACTGAGTATCCAAATCACAGCAAATTATGGGAGCAACAATCTGCAGCAAACTTGTAGCAAACAACCTACTAGGAGACAACAAATCTTGTGCACGCCTCATTAAGATTAAGTTCCTTTCGGACATTAACAAGCGAAACATATACCAATAGAAAAATAAACTACGAGATATAATTTCATCCATTGAAAGCTTTAGTTTCAAACTCCGGAGAAAAGCATTAAATAAGACATCAATCACAATTTTACACCACAACATATAGACTTCATACACGTAATCCTCTTACATAGTTTTCATCTTTCAGAAAGGCCATCCAACTTCTCTTACATAGTTTTCATCTTTCATAATGATTGTTCAACATAAAAGGAATCCAACTAAATATCATTTATTTTCATCTATCAATTCAGAGTGAAAGAAAGGTATAAAAATAACATGCACATTAGATGTTTTTTGTATAATAACATATATAAATTTCACACCAGAAATAGGTAAGCAACTTACCTCAAAAGCAATCTAATTTCCTCTAGGTAATAGCCAAAATATCAACAAAGCTGTGACAATACAAGAACACTTAATTAGACAAGCTTTGGGTGCATATACTACGAAGAACTGAAGGTTTTAACAATGATTGTTGCCTTACAATTTATTTTTTCTTCTTCAGAAAATGCAATCACCATTAACCATAAATATGTGCATTATCAAGTGAGACCTTTTAACATAGGAATCAAAAAGTTAAAGAAGTCATCTACTGTATGACAATCTGTCAAGTCGATTAGGACTTTGGATAGGATGATATGTTATCCATAAAGCAGTACTTATAAACAAATGAGCATCCAACCATAAAAGACTTCAAACTAATAATAAGAAACTCAATACTTGAGAATTGTGTACCATTTAACCAACAATACAATAGTCACAATATTCACAAAACCTAGCACAGAAAAACATACAGAGTTAGAGCTTAAAAAAAAATTCTAATGTTTTTTGCCCTTTTTTTTTCCAATTCAGCACTAACAAAAACTAGTCATACGTAATACACACATATATAGTAGATCTCAAAGAAATAGCTACACAAAAGCAATTCATTTATGCATTACGAGCTACAATGCATCACTGATATAACATGATGAAGACCTTAGCCATGAGGTCTTTGAAACTAAGATCAATTTTTGGATAGCAACATCTTTTAATAGGACAACAAATGGCAGTTTCATTACTAATAAATTAAAAGGATGGCATTAAAGATATTATCAAAAGTGTGAATGGGGATCCCGTTATGACTTTCTCAATTTCGACTCAATGCAGTAGCAATAATGAGCTTCTGCATGGAATCAGATTAGGGAAAAAAGAACCAAGACCCTCATCAATTCCCATACTTGGCACAAACTTATTCCTTTCAAGTATTCTTTTCATATTCGGAGACCTTTAAGAGGAAAACTGCCTAATAATGAGAAGCTCATTAGATTTGGCAGGAACCCTTCAGACTGTTACTGCTGCTATAAACGACACCACAGAGCATATTTTCTTTACTTGAAATTTTGCTACCAATAATTAGAGGTATTAACGGACTCAATGGGAGTGGATAAAGAGTATACAACTCTTAGAAACAGGGTTATGAGATGGTGGACCTCCAAAGCCAAAAATGATGCTCACAGACTCCTCCTACAATCCATCCTTATTTTTATTTGTTAGTACCTACGGAAAAATAGATGTGCTCGCATACATGGAGGTAAACAGTCTAACACTACCAGGGTCAAATACAACATCTTCAAAGATTCTTGCAATCTACTTACCAGTGCTTTTCCTTACATCAACTAGCCTTGTTCTCATAATAGAAAATGACACTCATGATATCAGGGTGACCACTGTGTGCTGGAAAAAGCGTCCTGATTTTTTTATCAAGATTAACACCGATGGAAGTGCACTTGAGAATCGTGGCAGAACTGAGATTGGGGGCATCCTAAGAAATGCAAGGGGAGATATTATTTTTGCCTTTTCATCTTCTATGGGGCAAGTTCTAATAACCATGCAGAAATTGAAGTAGCTATCTTTGGTTTGTCATGGTGTCTTCACTTGGGGTACATCAGGGTAATTTTGGAAGTCGATTCAGAACTCCTTATCAGGTTGATCAAGCAGTTATCACAGCCCACATGGTCCACTAAACAACTCATTCACAAGATCCATTATGTTTTTGATAAATTCCATTCCTTTAAGTGTAATCATATCTATAGAGAGGGTAACTACACTGCAAATGCCTTATCAAAACACAGTCACCAGTGCAACACTGCTCATGTATACTTCACCAGATAGGACTAAAGCTTACTTTGACCTTGACAAAATAGGCATGGCAAGCTTCAGAAGGAGAAAGAAAAAGAGAATTAAAAAACCTCCTTGAACTTCCCCACGATGTCACTATATACGTTTCACCTAGGCTGTTTATAGATTACTTTAGCTTTTTTGAAAAGTCTTATGGCTTTTTGTTTTATGTTTTGCTTATTTTGTGAGGGGAGTGTCTCCATTATTTATGCATTCCTAAAACTATTGTAATGAGAGGAGTCCACTCAATAGATGCATAGTATCTAGGTTCCTTTAGTAGTATGGGGATGGAGTGAGTTATTCTTAGTAGGATGACCGACTGACAAACCACTATAGGATTCGAGGTAAGGTTTATCCCCCCCTCTTTGTATTTTGAATTTATTATGAAATGATAAGGCCTAGGGGTGCTGCTCAGCCCATGACCTTCCCAAGGGTCATTAAACTAAAAAAATGACTACCTATGGTAGTGAATTGTGCATTGATAATGATTTCTGAAAAGTGCATCTGAAACATAATTCTTTAATATTTTTTTGACATGATCAGCGTTCAACAATCAAGACACAAGCAACCTCAACCATATAAACACTATTTAGGTTTTGAAGACGAAAGACGTAGACATTATGTACTATTTAAAGGAAGGTAACCAAGTTGCATACTTCATGGAAAAATTTCCATCTAATAGTACCCTCTACGACTTTTTCTTAAGATTTTCGTTGGAATTAAACTTGGATTTCAATGTAACAAATGATCGCCTCAGGCAGTAATTTTGAAACTGCCGACAATTTTTTCATGTTGGACAAACCGTCTACAATTCATGCTCTCTTAGTTCATCAAACAAGTAAACAGTCTCAGAGTAATACGAACCACTAGAGCGGTTGTTACTAAGGTATACAACATGATATGATGTTTATAATTACCCAGCCTACTCGGGACCCATCCCTTAGTAAACCACAATACATCGAGAATAACACATATATAAATTTGAATATGAGTTTTAACTAATCTCTGATTTTCTAAGTCTGTAATTAGAATTAAATGATAATCATCATTTTAATTTTAACTAATCAATCTAAAGAAGCACTTGGGAATTTATATTTATATTCAAAGAAATGTCAGTGAATACTTAAACAACAAGACTCGATTATACCCTATTATTGTGAATAGGTAAGACCTATAAACACTAAAACTGAGTCATTTTGAATTGAAACAAAAGGTTCTTCAAAGTCCTACTTCAACCTATAATTTCACTAGAACCAAATTAGTCTTTCACATCTATGTTTTATAATGGGAGTTTCTAATAATTACTTGTAACCAAGAAGATCAGTCATTCAATTAAAATTCATATACATGTATATGTCTGCATTTCTTAAGTAAATGGCTTACAAAATCTCTACACCCAATATTTTTTGTACTGACTGTACAGATGAAATCAGTAACCTACTTAATATTAAAAAAAAAAAAAGGAGTAAGTTGAATGCACAAGAAATAAACACCATCAATATAACTTAGGGAAGAAACACAATAACTCTATTAGAAGATGAACCCACCTGAAATTTTGTCTCAAAAAAGTTGCGTTGGAATTTGTTTCAAGCAGAGCAACAACAAATTGATGAATAAGAAGAAACCTACTGCAATGAAATTTGTTTCGAGTAGAGCAGCAACAAATCGATGAAGAAGAAGAAACAACAACAACAATTAATGGAAGCGTGACATTGAGATTAGGGCAAACAACAGCGACACAACGAAGAAGACACCATTATCGATCTAAGGCAGAGCATTGCTGAGATTAGGGCAGAGAATCGTTGAGCGATTAAGGTAGAGAACATTGAGTTTCAATTGTGAGCTGAAGAGTTGCAGTGGAGAGCTTCTTTTTTTAGTGGTAAGCTCAAGAGATTAAGTCTTTTTCCTTTTAATCTCCGTACTATTTTTTCCTTGCCCAATATATTTTGATAAAAAGAAAATTTTCATGTAGCGGAAAAATCTCCCACTCAAGCCTCAATGCCTCTAATTACATTTTGGGACTAGTTAGTATGTTTTTTAGGGACCGGATTTAGTATCTTCCCTATAAAATATATCAATAAGGACCGAAATATAATCTCGTCCCAATAGATATACTTTTAGAGACAAGAATATAGACTCGTCCTTAAATGTTGGTCTTAATTAAGTCTTTTTCTTGTATGGACTATGAAAATAGACATATCAAGGATACATTATTAATCAATGTCCAAAAGCTAAATGTGCAAGATAGAGAAAATGTAGAAGTGCTAGCTCAGATGAGCTGTTCTCACTCTAGATATATCCAGCTAATTAAAACTCTCTTGGGTCATGTATTGCCTCAACTACATCCAAATGAACAATTGGGATCACCTAGTTGCATTACTTTCAACTCCAAAAATGAGGTTTGAGCATTGACTTACGTCGTTCCACGACATTAACTACGGCGCTATTTGGGAGGCAACCCAAAATCAATTTACTTGCTTTACTTTTGTTTTGGTGAATAATGGTGTGTTAGTTGTGCATGTTTGAATGAGGAAAGTGTTTGGAAAATGCAGACTGGCGAGTAAATGATCCAGTTGGCAAATCACCGAAGAGGTCGGCTGCCCGACTTGATCCGCTGTTTGGATCAACATAATTTCAACTTGGAGCCTGTAAAACTCGGCGAGCTCAAAGAGCAGTTTGGCAAATTGCCAACCCGGTTGGCGTCCACGATTAAGACCACCATCTTGACCCCCAAGAAATTGAAGAACCTATGGAAATCGGCGAGGTAAGTGACCACTCGCCCCCAAGAAATTGAAGAACCTATGAAAATCGACGGGGTAAGTGACCACTCGGTGAATCACGGAGTGGGTCGGCGGATGCGATTAATGTCGCCGAATGGGTGCATACTGGACAGCTATAAATGGCAGAAGGTTTTAATGTTTAAAACTCCTCACTTTCAAATTTGATAAACTCACACCTAGTTAGTATTTTCTATATTTTTACATCCCATAAGTATCTTGGTTGCTGATTTGTGCGCGGATTCGAGAGTACATTGCTGCCTAGCACTTCAGTTTTATAGTAGTCAGCATCATCGGTTGGTAGTTCAAAACCCGAAAATTATTCTATAGGATATCTACTCATTTGCAACATCCTTATCTTGTTGAAATGTCTTGGGTCTCTCTGAATGATCTCATTTACACCTGTGTAATTTTGAAATTATTTCTCAACTTGTTTAAATTGTTGAAATCCCGTATGTTTGTGTTTTAAGCAGAAGTATAGTTTGCGGGATTGAACTTGAGATTATGGGTTGAGAATAGGCATGTTGGGTCATTTGGCAATCTAGGTCGAGCTCGCCTAACCACTCGGTGTTTCGCCTAATGTCCCGACCTCGCCTTTAATTTGGTACTTTATGTGATAGGTGAATTCGGCCACTTTCGGCTAGAAGCTTGAGGTCGCCAAAATCGCTCGGCGACTCGCCAAGAGTACTTTTGATCACCCTTTGCCTGCACCTCCTGATCCTTTGTGCATTGTAGTCTTCGGCGGGTTAGGTCTTGCTCACCGAAAGATGTCAGTGATTCAAAGAAAGGAGCACCCCCTTGCCTACTTGAGCAGCAAGACTGTATGCAACCGTTTTATTGTGAATCTGATTGAATGTTTTATAAAGTTTTCTTAAGGGTTTGTAGATATGGCGAAACCAAAAGCTGCTGAGAAAATTGTACTAGCACAAGAGAAGGCTAAGGGGAAGGCAGTAAATGAAGAGGCCGCTACATCTAAAGGCAAGGCTACTACACCTCCCATGTCCGGTGGGAAGGAAGATAAGGGAAAGGGCAAGGGAGCCAGGTGGTCACTCCTAGTAGACCTAGTACACTCCTACTACACTCGAGTTCTATGCCGATGTGCATGCCTATTGGACAAATTCGCAGGTGGTCACTCCTAGTAGACCTAGCAATGTTTATGCTTCAGAGATAGCTCTGGTTCTTGATGCCAACACCTCGCGCATGACCCCGAGCATTGAGGTCCCGACAGATGGAGAGACTGCATAGACAGGACCTTTCTCTACCTCCCCCTCTATTTTACTTACTTTTACTGCTGGATACTCTATTTTACTTGCATTTGAGGACAAACGCTTTTATTCGTGGTGGGGTGAGGCCCACTTTTGTGTGCTAGTGATTTCCTATTTTGTCTTATTGTGTTAATTGCTCCTTTCTATGAATGATTGAGCTCATGGATCCTGTTGGTTTTAAATTATAAAAATGATTTTGAACCCTCCTCCGGAAAATTTTAAAATTTTCAGAAAATTTTTACCACTTCTCTTGTGCTGAAAGTGGTTGTTCTCTTGCAAAATTTAAGTCTCAGTTCCGATCAATACTGATGACTTAAGTAGTGCTCTCAACTGAAAAAACATGAATGCACGGCTATGATGAGACCAAATAAAATTGCATAGACAATATGTGAACTCTTTGCATCTTGTTGTGATTAGCGATTTATCGAACTGATTTTCTTGTAATGACCATTGCACACTAGCGAAAGTGTGTAGTCTTGTTTGACTTAAGTGTCGATGCCTTGTGTGGTTAGCTTACTTTGAACCATGCATGAATAAACCCAGAATTTTCCATGTTAGTCCGATTGATTTAGAAAGGTGTCCTCTTGATATGATTTTAGGCAACTTTAAAGAGTGTGAGCCAAATTTTGCAAATACCTCTTTTGTGGCCTACCCGTGAGCGTGTGAATCTCTTTTGAACACCCCTTGAGCCTAACCTTTCTTTGGAAGAACCTTGATGAACCCTAGACCTTACTTAACCCACTACCTATAATCCTCTTGAGTTGTGATTTAGTGAATAGCCAACTTAGCCTATGTTAGGGGTGTTGTGGAAAGGAAAAGGAGAAGTCAAGAAGTGCAAGAAAAAGTCTCTCTAACCCATGGTGTTGCCAAACAAAATGGAAAC
>JAJOOH010037662.1:0-11528 GCA_029582605.1 Solanum gracilifrons | reverse complement strand
GTGTGGTTTTGGAGTCAGATTATTTGTAGCTTAAGGTAATAAGGAGATAGTATAGGCTGCCTCCAAATAGACTGTATGCTATAGTTATTGTCACCCATTCAAGTCCTTGCAAAGTGACGTGTATTCATCATTATCTTTAGGATGGGGGCTGTAGGTGTTACCCAGAAATCCAGTTACTACTCGTTATTTACTGAGCAGAGCCTTATTGTTCATATTTGAGGCACATTCATGGATGCTGAACTGCTTATCTCAGTTCAGAAGTGCTGCACACGAGGTGTTTGACCAAGAGATGAAGTATGTAACTTGGGCTCAAAGGCAGGTTCAATCTGCATAAAATTATTATAGGCTATAGCTAATGATGCTCTTATATAAAAAAGGCTATAGCATATGATACCCATATCAGTCTTCTCTATTTCCTTCTGCTAATGTATAGATGTATATGGGACAGACAGTATAAAGGCCAAAACTTTATTTATCTTACATGGACCAGTTGAGAACTTTATTTATCTTACATGGACCAGTTATATCTTGTAGACATTCTCGTACTCGTGCAAAAGCTGATCTATAATACCTTTTTTTTATAGTTAAAAATTATTTTTGTTGTTTAAATGTACTTGCATTTATTTGGAAAATAGGATCTTGCAGCTTCCATTCAAAAAGGAAGCCTGGATTGGGAGAGAGCTTTGCGTTGTTTAAAGCATGCACTTCGGAACACTCCATCACCAGACTGGTGGAGACGTGTGCTTCTCGTGGCTCCCTGTCACAGGGTTCATGCCCAGGCTCCAACTCCGGGTGCTGTGTTTACATCGGAAATGGTTTGCGAGGCAGTTATTGAAAGAATTGTTGAATTATTGAAGTTGACTAATTCAGGCAATATTCTCAGACTTCAAACTCTGCTTGAGATTGTGTTACGAGTTGCCAATTTGTACATTTCTCAGTTTTCCCCTTTTCTTTCTTATAATGTTATTATTAATATTAGTAGTCGGGCACAGTATCTCTGGCACAGTGCTTTGGCTATGAGACTGAAATTCAATCTTCACTGCCGCGTGAATAATCTGATAGAAAATAAAAAAAATAATGTTTTCTCAGATGGGCATGGCATAAAGGAAAATGCCGATGCTGAGGAAAATGATGTGTTATTATGGCAGGAGGACAGCAAAGGTGACTTCTCAGTCAAGTTTGCTTACAAGGCCCTCAACAGGACAGGGGGACAGGAGAAAGATTGGCCATGGAAGATGATATGGAAGCCAAAGGTGCCTTACAAAGTGAACTGCTTTACTTGGCTCTTGGCAAAAGAAGCTGTCCTAACACATGAGAACCTGAACAAGAGAGGTTATCAGTTGGCCTCTAGGTGTTATCTGTTTGGGGAGCAAGCTGAGACAGTCAACCATCTCTTCTTACATTGTAAATGGACAAAACAGCTATGGAGAATGTTCACTAGCCTGAAGGGGATCACGTGGGTGAAACCAGGATGTATTAGATGAGTACTTGGTAGCTGGAACAGGGATGGAAATGTTACAAAGGAGGAGAGATGGAAGATTGTCCCAGCATGCATTTGGTGGTCAATCTAGAAAGAGAGAAACAATAGGAGCTTTGAAAATGTACAAAACAGTCTTTAGGATGTCAAAATGAAAAGTGTCTAGCTCTATTTTAATTTTGGTGTAAACTTAATTTATTAGCTCAAACAGAAGACATCTTTGATGTTCTAGATTGTTTGTAGGCAACATATATAGTTTTGAGCTTCTGATTGATTGTAATACTTTTGAAGGGGAACTACACTTTTGGTTGTAGTATACCCGTGGATGTATCGAGTAAGGTTATGACGATGCTTTGAAAGAAATTAAACAAAGACATGAGTGTTTTTATGAATTATTGTGCTATATGGCCTTAACTTGTCTAGCTTGACAACAAAATGTAAAACGGGGGTGTTTGCTGTGGGTGAGAACCGTGCGCCTGGATGCGTACTTCATTGAGAAAGATTGCGTGCATTCTTGGGTTACATAATATGTTCATTATCACATATTCTACTCACTTAATTAGTATATTGTTGATATTAATGAGTTGCTCTATTTCCTAGTAAGTTGCTCTCCCCCTTTGTGATTGGCTTAGTTTGATAGTTTTAATGTACTCTCCTTACTTTCTGCAGAAATCAGTTGCTGGCAGGAGTGGCTTATATTCTCCGATATATTTTTTTTTCTCATGAAAAGTGGATGCGTTGATTTTGTGGAGTTCGTGGACAAATTAGTATTACGACTTCAAGAGGGTGATCAACAAATACTTAGGACGAACCATGTTACGTGGTTACTTGCACAAATTATTCGGGTTGAACTAGTGATGAATGCTCTAAATACAGACTCAAGAAAGGTTTTCCATCTTGGATATAACTACTTTTTTTACATATAAGGAAGATATAAACTGATTGAACTGTAATACAATCGTTTTGGTAATGACTTTGATGTTTTAGGTGCTGGTTAATTGCATTGCTTTCATATTTATCTTTCTCTGATTTTCAAGAATTACTGGGAAAAGATGGTGGAGGGGAAAGGGGCCTCCACCGTTGGAAGGTTCAAGTCACCGAGGGGCAAGTGGGAAAAGCCACTGTTGGCTCCTTGGAAGGGGTGGGGGGTGGAGGTGGGGGTGGGGGTTGGGGTTGAGGTTTCCTATAATTTTAAAAGAAATCCCCCCATCCAGGTGCTGAACCAGAAATATGTGATTGCAGTTTCGTCTCCATGTTTAAAGCGTTGGTATATCAATCTTCTTGTATAGTTTTTGTTTCTTATTTTCTTTTCCTCTTTTTCATGAAGATATAAGTTGTTATTAAATTATGTTTTTGGTGTTATAGCCTATCGTTGTATGTTTTTGTGATTTTCACAATTTGCTGTTAGGTGGAGACGACCAGAAAAATTCTTTCGTTCCATAAAGAGGAGAAAAGCTCTGATCCCAATAATCCTCAAAGTATCCTACTTGATTTCATTAGCAGTTGTCAGAACTTGCGCATTTGGACACTAAATACAGCAACAAGAGAATACCTGAATAACGAGCAACTACAAAAGGGAAAGCAAATTGATGAATGGTGGAGACAAGTTAACAAAGGTAATCATTTCATTAAACTGCATGGGTGGCTCAACAAATACGTGTTGCCTAAAACAATACTTCAATGAGAAGCTTTAAGGTTTTTGTAGAAAAAAGAGAAGAACACTTGACATATATAATTTCATTTGAAGTCTATTTTTCTAATTTTTTTATGTGCTAAGTTATGAAGAAATAACTTTAATAGGTCTCTTGTAGTAATTCTTTTCCAATTTCTAATGTATCCTCTTAATCCCTTTTGAAACATTCCAAATTTTCTAATTTTGGATTTTTCATATTTGTTGAGAAGTTATCAAGGGCTTCAGGCTTCTTTTTGGGATTGTATTAAAGTTCAATCTTTCTCTCTCTATCTTTTTTTTTAAAAGTTTTGAGTAAGTTCAATAGAGTGTTGTTAGACTGGCTTTGTTAGGGGGCAGAGTGTTGGCCAATTAAGAACTCCTATGTACAAAAAATGCAAATGGCGGAAATGAGGATGTTGAAATGGATGTGTGGGCATATTAGGAGCGATATGATTAGGAATGAGGATATTCAAGAGAAAGTGGGAATGACCTTCGTGTGGACTAGATGAGGGAACATAGACAAGGATGGTTTGGGCATTAGAAGAAGGGATGTGTAGATGACCCAATGAGGAGGTGTGAGAGATTGATTATAGTGGGTCGAGGAGAGGCAGAGGTAGGCCGAAGAATTAATGGGGTATGTGATTAAACAACATATGACGCATCTTTAGCTTATCGAAGACATGACCTTAGATAGTAGGGTATGGAGGTTAGTCGGTAGTTAAGAGTTGTCCTATTAATAGCGTATTCATGTATTTGGTCTGGTGGTATTATGGAGTATCATGTCGGTTGTAGTATTAGCTTATTCATGTAGTCTTTGGCTTTTGGTATTTGGTATAATCTGTGGTTTATTTTTTTTGAAAATGGTAATTGTTTCTATTTTTGTAGAATAGTACATAGGTTGTATTGGAAACAATATTTACATAAGGAGCTCTAATAATACTGACCTATCCCTATAATGAGTCTAAAACATCAATGTTAGTGAGCGTATCATTGGAGTAAATCTGATTACACCAAAAACACAGAGTCCATATGCAATTCAGTTTGACTTGTTGCATACTACTCTCCTTGTTATCAAAAATGCTTATGGTTCCTCTCTTTCCATATTATCCACCAAATAGTGGTAGGGACAATTCTCCAGTTCCCTCTGTCTTTTGCTTGTGTCCTTGCTTCTTCCCAGCTATATAGAGCCTCTGAAATTCTCCCAGACATGGACCAGGAGATGTTTTCAAGTCTCAAGAACAAATTTCACAACTGGCCAGTGACTTTGCATTGGATGAAGAAATGATTGACTGTTTTTGCAGGTATCCCACAGAAAAAACATCTAGAGCAAAGTGGAATTCCCCTCTTCATTAAATTCTCCCGTGTCAACTCTGCTTCTTTAGCCAGTAATCACACAAAGCAAGACACCTTGTAGGGGATCTTGGCTTTCCATATATGTCTCCAGGGCCATTTGAGTAACTGCAGATTTGATGGTTTAGCTTCCCATATGCTGCACCTACTTTAAAAATCCCTGTACTATTTCCCAACCACTGCAATCTGTCATGCCCTGTTTCCAGACCACTAAACCGATCAATGCTTCTAAAAAAATCTGTTACTCTTGGAATTTTCCCGTCATTGAGGTGTCTTCTAAATACAAAATTCCACCCTTGAGGAGTCCATAAGTGAGCTATAGTACTTTGTTGCTGAAGAACTAAATTGTGGATGTTAGGGAAGGGAGTCTTCATATTTCCTTTTGCGTGACAATCATCCTTCCAGAATCTAGTTTTTATGCCACCTACTACTTTGATCTTGGTGTTTGGTTTGAATTCATTCCAAAGTTCTCTAATGGATTTCCATAAGCTAACACCATAAGCGGTGGTAACCTCCTTTGTCATCCAACTGTCACTCTCTTCATATTTTGCCTTTATGACTGAGCCCCACATATTCTTATTATCATTTGAGTACTCCCAAAGCCACTTCATCCTCAAAGCTTTGCTCTAGTTCTTTATGTTCTTGATCCTCAAACCCCCAACTCGCTTTTCATTGATCACAGTTTTCCATTTGACGAAGTGATACCCTTCCCTTTCCTTGTTCCCTTGCCACAAAAATTTCTCCTGATGCTATCCAACCTATTGATGAATCCTGTTAGGAAAAGAAATAATGACTTCATATATGTTGGAAGTGCATCAAGCACACAATTAATCAGTGTTAGTCTTCTCCCTAGGGAAAGGTATTGAGACTTCCACCTTTCTAGCCTTTTCTCTCACTTCTCAGTCACCCCATCCCAAATTCCATAGACTTGGATTTTGCCCCCAAAGGCATTCCCAAGTATGTGGTTAGGAGGACACCGACTTCACCTTCAAGTATTGACTTCAAAATTTCCATTCTTGGTACTTCATTTATGGGATACATAAAGCTTTTCCTCCAGTTGACATGTAGCCCAGACATACCTTCAAAAATAACTTGAATCAGTCTCAGTATTTTAAGGTGGTCTTCCTCAGCATCATAAAATGTTAAGGGTGTCATTTGCATATTGTAGATGAGTGATCTTTAGACTTTCCCTTCTAGCTCTAGCAACTTCAAAACCTCTCAGCCACCCTTCACGATTTGCATTCTTGATCATATTGTTAAGTCCCTCCATGACTAGTATGAAAAGGAAGGGTGATAGGGGATCACCCTGCCTTAGATCTCTCTGTGACCTAGAATATCCTGTTGGAGAGCCGTTTAATATTAAGAAGTTCACAGAACATATGCAAAATTTAACCCACTGTCTCTATTTGTGACCAAAACCCATCTTCTCTAGCATACCCGTAAGAAAGTCCCAATTGAAATGGTCATATATTTCTCAATGTCTAATTTGCATAGAATTCTTGGTTTTTTCGTGACCAACCTGGAATCTTCATTAGCTATGAGGACCGCATCCATTATCTGTCTCCCTTTAATAAAAGCCAATTGTTGTGAATCAACAAGCTTGGACATCACTTTTTTCAGCCTTTCAGTAAGCACTTTGAGAAGATCTTATACGTACTGCCTATCAAGCTAATAGGTCTAAAGTCCTTCAATTCTTTTGCACCTTTCTTCTTTGGGATTAGGGGTATGAATGTAGAATTCAGCTTCTTTCAAACCTCCCTTGTTAATGGAAGTCCTGAAAAGTCTCCATTATGTCACCTAGCACCCCCTCTTAGCATTTGATGTAAAACCTCATAGTAAAGCCATATGGTCCTGGTGCTTTATTAGTTGCACACTGCTTTAAACACCTTAGAATTTTTTCCTCATTAAAGCTTCTTTCAAGATCCTCCGTTTCCTCCTCTATCAACCTTGGGCAGTTCAAAACATTGTTGGCAGGTCTCCACTGCGCCTCCTCTGTATAGAGTTTCTGATAGAACTCCACTATTTCCCCTTGGATTCTTTTTGGTTCTTAGACAATGTTCCCCTGGACTTGTAGTTGGTCTATGTTGTTGTACCTCTTGTGTGCATTAGCTATCTTATGGAAGAACTTGATGTTCTTATCCCCTTCCTTTAACCAAATTGTCTTGATCTTTGCCTCCAGTAGATCTCCTCATTTTTTGTATCAAATCCTCCAAGTTCAGAAGTAAACTTGCCTTTTCCATTGCCTCATCGTCTGTTAGATCTCTATCAGTAGCAATGTTTTCCATAGCACCCAACATTTCAAGTAAAGATTTCTTCTGTTGGCCAAAATTTCCATGCTCACTTCTGCTCCACTCCTTCAATTTGTGTTTCAAGGCTTTTAATTTGGATGCAAGGATGTAATCTGGTCTCCTAGTATAATCAAAAGACTTCCACCATATCCTTACTCTGTCAATGAAACCTTCCGTTCCTAACCACCAATTCTCAAACTTAAAATAACTCTTGCTCTTCTTCTAAGAACCACCTTGGAGTATGATTGGGGAGTGGTCGGACTATATTCTCTACATAGTGTATTGTTTCAAGTTGCTAAAAGCATCATCCCCTTCTTGAGATACCAGGTCCAGGACCTATCAATTCTTGAAGCTATCAGGTGGTTATCCCCTTTGAACCCGGTGAACTTTGCATTTCCAGTTGAAGATCAACTAGGTTTAGGTCCTTGATCAAATTAGAGAACTCCCTCATCCCTATTGTTCTCCTGATACAGTTCCTCTTTTCTGAAACATATCTAGCCTCGTTAAAATCACCACAAATTGCACACTTCTATTAAACCTCTGATAGAGCCAGTTTCTTCCCAAACCAGTCTTCTTTCCACATAGCAATTTGGAGCATATACTCTTGTAATATGACATGAGAAATCCTGTAATTGTGATTCAAACTTCCAAGTTACAGGTAAGGGTATATGCCATGTCCCTATCTCTAAAACTTCCGTTTTCCACATTCTACTATCCCAAAGCATCATTATCTGCCCTCTTGTCCCATTAGCTTCCAAACATGCCATTTTGATCCATGTATCACCCCAAATCTGCATTACTAACCCAGTAAGATCCCCCTCTAGTTTGGTTTCTTGAAGACAAATAATGTCGGCTTTCCAATCCCCCATAATGTTCTTGACAACCCTCCGTTTGTCCCTACTATTCAAACCCCTTAGTTCCATGAGACAAGTTTTTTATTTTTTTTTATTTTTGGAGACAAGTTTAAATTGCATCAAGAAATATTTAGGAAGTTTCTCCCCGTATCTCTACACCCCCACTTTGGAACTTCACATCAAAAGCTACTAAACTTTTCAATTCGTTAGAGCCTTTGAACCTTGTCTTCTTGCATACTGCTACAACTTCTTAGTGTCTGCCCCTGTCAACCTGTAGTAACAGTTGCAAATTCTGTTTCACCCAAGCAGAAACTTCTTTCTCTTTTTCAGTGATTAAAAGTTGCTGTTGCGTGCATAGTAGCTCTGCTTCTTGGACTTCACATTCTTCAATAGAGGTTGATGTTCTTTGGTCTTCAATATTGCATACCTCTTTTTCCTCCCTCCCAATCATCACCTCCCCAATTGGAACTTGTGCCTCTGATTCTCCCATATTTAGCATAGCCACGTCACCCAAAATACCACTTGAATCAGCTGTTATCTCCTTCTTAGTATTCTTTTCTGCTCCTTGCATTGTCTTTGGGCAGAACTGTGTTTCTTTATCTTGAAGAATCCAATTTTCTACTGAATTGGGCTGGGTGGAATTGGATATGCTATTAAAAATAAATGAATCTGTGGTTTATTATGTTTAGGTGATCACACCTTCTTGTTGTTACAGATCCTTGCATATTTGCGCTCCACATTGCTTTGCTGTTAGTTGTCATGTTTTTCCGCACTACCATTTGTTAGAATAAAAATTGGTTTATACAATCCTATTAGAATAGGAATAGGTTTATACAATCCTATTTAGAATAGGAATATGAATACAAATAGGAACAAGAATAGTAAATAGTATCCTACTTAGTAAAGGATTGTATTCTAGTGTCTATAAATAAGATCTCAATGTAATAATGTAGACAACAACAACAATTCAATAATATTCTTCTCGTATATTTCTCACATGGTATTAGAGCCTCTACGATCTTAGTAAACAATCAAAGAGCTTCCAGTGCCGACGGGCGGCTATTATCTATATATGCCGCCCGTTCGGCCAATGATTATGTTAGCAAAAGTTGGGTCACCGTGTATCTTTCTGGTGACTATTTTCTCATATCTAATTTGTGTAGCACCGTGTCATCATTCCGGTGACTGCTTATATCAAATTTGTGTAGCACCGTGCCATCATTCCAGTGACAACTTTTTCATATTTAATTTGTGTAGCACCGTGTCATAATTCTGGTGACTACTTTTTCATATTTAATTTGTGTAGCACCGTGCGATCTTTCCGGTGACTACTTTTTCATATCTAGTTTGCGTAGCACCGTGCCATCTTTCTGGTGACTACTTTTCATATTTAATTTGTGTAGCACCTTGCCATCCTTCCGATGACTACCTTTTTTTGCATATCTTATTTGCGTAGTACCGTGCATCTCTCCGGACTACTTTTCATATTTAATTTGTGTAGTACCGTGGATTTTTCCGAATTGCTTTCTCATATCTGAGTTGCATATCATCATGTGTCTTTTCAGTGACTCCTCAGATTTGATTTGCATAGTTCCATTCGTCTTTTCGGTGACTCCTCAAATCTGACTTGCGTAGGGTTGTGCTATCATTCCAACCCTACCTGTATAATTTTTCTTTTTCAGTAGGGTCGTGCCATCATTCCGATCCTACCCATATTATTTCTCTTTTTCAATGGGGTCGTTCCATCAATTCGAACTATCCTATATATTATCTAATTTCTAGTTAGGTCATGACATCATTCCGACCCTACCCATATAATATTATTTGTTAGATTGTAACTACTTTCAGCCATCAAATCTAATACTCTGGTGTATGAGCATGTTCAGGCCAATTTTTGGGTGACTTTCTTGTCTAATATCAACTCGTCTATTGATTCCAACATGATCCATATACTTTATACTAGATTTTGAACACTTACAACGACCGCTGCAGTGTGAAGAAGTCTATATGGAGCAACCACCTAATTTTGTTGCTCAGGGGGAGTTTAGTAGCCTTGTATGTTGATTATGTAAGTCACTCTATGGTCTGAAACAACCTTTGCAAGCTTGGTTTGGGAAGTTCCAACACTGTGTTTTATCAGCATTATGCATCAAATTCAGTATTTCATGAGAAGACTAAGCACATTGAGATTGATTGTCAATTTTGTGAAGTCGGTTGATCAACTTGCAGATATCTCACCAAGCCCCTTATCGGTCCTCGTGTTAATTACATTTGTAACAAGCTAGGTACATGAATTGTATGCACTAGCTTGAGGGGGAGTGTTAGAATAAAAATAGGTTTATACAATCCTATTAGAATAGGAATTGGTTTACACAATCCTATTAGAATATGAATAGGTTTATACAATCCTATTTAGAATAGGAATAGGAATACAAATAGGAACATGAATAGTAAATAGTATCCTACTTAGTAAAGGATTGTATTCTAGTGTCTATAAATAGGATCTCAATGTAATAATGTAGACAACAACAACAATTCAATAATATTCTTCTCCTATATTTCTCACACCATTTTCTCGTTGAATTATTGCTTTGATTTTGCTTGAGCTAAGGGTCTTTCAAAAACCTCTCTACGTCGGAGAGGTAGTGGTAAGGCCTGCATAAAATCACTCTTTTGCTTTATTTTTTTAGAAGTTAGTTGGTAATTTACTTTGGTATCTCTTACTTTATAGAGTTGTTTCTGTGATTTGGAAAAAGGTCAGGAAATATCAAAGATTAAAAGAGAAATTACATGTTATTCAAAGAGAAAAGTAAAAGAAAATGAAAATAATGTCGACCCATTGATGATGTTGGTTGCATCAGTAAACAAGGCAAGGAAATATTATTTTCATGTATGATTTAGGGATTCCAGAAAAGACTATTTTGTTTCACAATTTATGCTCAATGATTTTTTTTTTACTATGAAAATCTGTACATTTATCTTTAAAACACTTCTTTTTTTAAAAACAAATTAATATATAGGCGAAGTGATCTGATGGACTCTAGTACTTGTATGAGTTTGTATCTGGACCCTTCTAGTTAACCCTGTGCCAACAAAACCCTTAAACTCAATGAAACTCAGCATTTTAAACCCCATTGTCTTTGTGTGAACTTCAAACGCTCAACAAAAATGACACACCATTATCCACGTCAGATTTTAAATGACACATCATCATCCATGTTAGATTTTAAATGACACATCACTTATTTTTTTATTCTTTTTTAAATACAATCTTTTCTTCTTTTACATTCCATTCCTCCCTCATTCACCCTTGACCACCTCTCTCTCTCCATTTTTTACATTAGATCTCATCACCACAACCTTCCATCTTCACCATTATCACCACTTCCCTAAATCATAAAAATCACCTTTCTTTTCTATATTTTCATCATTCATATCTTCCGGTCATGTTTTCTTTACCACTTGTCCCTTACTTGAAACACCATAAACCTCTTTTCTCCATTAATGCCAACAAATCATCACTAAAATACCTTAATAGATCATAATATTTGTACACAATTACACAACATACTCCATCTGATTTCTCAAAGGCGTTTAACAATTACTTTTTGCCTACCAAAATGATCAGATCTGTCACCTCACAAACTAAAGCACAATTTCGATTATTATTTGGGGAGAAAAGAAAGTGAAAAAACAGAGAAGAAGAAACTGGAGAGCGGTGGGGAAGGGGTGAAAGAGAGAAATGGGAGTTTGGGTCGGTGGGGAAGAATGGTGTGGGTGATGGTAGAAAGAAAAAAGATATGGGGAGGGGAGGGGTGGGGTGAGGAAAAGAGGAAATAAGTGAATTAATTATCTCTTTTTTTTTTTGATCTTTTTATTCTATTTTT
>JAJOOH010037661.1:0-12732 GCA_029582605.1 Solanum gracilifrons | reverse complement strand
TTTATTGCTTCACAAAATAGTAACCTAAAAGTACTTAATTAAGTATCAAATTTGAGAATTATTAGACATGAAGCATAAAAGTACTTCTAAAAAGCAAGCATCAAGAATCTTTCCACCCTCAACACACAGGATTGCACCTGTTGTTGCATCGAAGTTTTGTATCTCTTCATCACTTTTTTCCGACGTATCAATGCATAGAGGATACATACTGAATCTCACCTCATGTTTCTTAATTTCTATGTACAATTTCACCCCATATCATTCCGAATACACAATGGAGACAAATTACCTTCAACAACGTATCTGATCTCAATGTTTTTTTCAATTCATCGATATCCAATTCAGCTGCAATTACTGAAATAAGATTAACGAACGAAATATTTTCGGATACCATTATCCCATCACTTCTGTATCGCTCATTTCTAACATCACTTTTCCATAATCTAGAATATCTTAACAAGATCGAAATATTCATTACGAAACTTCACAAAATTGCGTTCCAAAATTTTTTGAATCAAACTTCTGCTGAGTTTTCGAAGAACAGGGAGAAGGTTTCACAATTTGAAATTTAAAATTCACAAAATTGCGTTCCAAATTTTTTTGAATCAAACTTCTACTGAATTTTCGAAGAACATGGAGAAAGTTTCACAATTTGAAATTTAAAATTTCTAATTCAGTTAGAGGTTTATGAAAGACTGATTGGTTGAAGGAAGAAACGTACGCGTTAATAGTGGGAGTCAATTTAATTTCTGTTTTTAATCCCTTATTTAACGCATTAAACTGATAAGAACAATTTATTAATTTAAGTATCCTCCTGTTATTAATTAAAGTATCCGCCCGCAATATTATGTATCCGAAAGACACTAAAAATAGGAATTTTTGGTAATTTATGAAAGAGAGGGATAAGAAGTAATTTCTTTCTTATACTATGTGATTTGCATAATTTTTACTAAGAATTATTCTTACATTCTCCCACTTGGCCCAATGACCATATAACATTAATATTTCATAAACTTTAGTTGCGCATACAATAAATCTCTTCTATAACGTTCATCATACATACCACAATATAACAAACTACTAATCCGAGTTATGACGGTTGTACATAAATTTTAAGCTACATAATTCATTCTATATACTACTACAACAATATGGAAATCAATAAGTTACAAAGTATTTGACAAAGAGGCGAGATTAAAAAATTAGAAGGCAAACATATTCATAAACAACTTGTAATTGACTACAAAAACAAAGGTTCTTGTCTATCAACATTAATGTATCAAGATCAAGTCTTTAATACCATATTTCATTTTTAAAAAAACCAAATCATCAACGAAATATTAATAAAAACAAAAGAAACAAAAAGACAAGAACCCAAAAAACAGCTCTGTTAGACAACTCCTCTCTAGCGGAATGATCACAATTAACTATGTGAAGTCAAAGGATAATGTGTCGGATCCACTTACAAAAGGCCTAACTAGAGAGTAAGTTGAGAGATCATCGACGGGAATGGGACTATGGCCGAGAACAAGTCCTTATGGCGGTAACTCTACCTAGAAGACTGGAGATCCCAAGATCTAGGTTCAAGGAGATCAAACACAGTCATAGATGATGGTTCAACATTGTCAAAAATTATTTTATGATCTATTCTCATGATGAGACAATGCTCAATAACCATGATAAATACATTAGGACTTTTTAATGGTTTCTAAGTTTGATACAGGGTATATCAAATATTGTATCTAAGGGATAACACATATAGAAATCACCTATGTAAGTGTGAAGTGTAAGCCGCTTTAAGGAGTATCTGGTAAGGCCACTTCTCTAAGCACTTATTAACCAAGACGTGTTCACGATTGAAACGAACAAAACAATGAGAACCAAAAATATTTCAATGGTTGATTGTGTGACTTATGTTGTCTATATATACGCCAAAGCTCGACAGTTCAAAGATATCAAATCTACCGATTGACTGAGTATGTCTAATATATATTCACTACGGAAAGTTCAAAGGGAAACCTACTTATCCAGATGCAAATAATCCTTACGTATGAGACACACAAGTTTTTCATGCATATGTTTTCACAATAGTCATTCCCCATTCATGTGGGGATTTATTGAGTTTAAGCAAGGTGTGAATGTGAAATAAGAATGAATGAGAAACTGAGAAATGTGGGGGAACCAATTTGGTGGGAAAATGAAAAGTCATTTCTCCCATATTGGAAGAACAAAGGAAAAAGTTTGTCCTTATATTAGGAAACACTTCCTTTAGTTGTTAAAGGGTTAAGTAGAAAGTGCCCCCTCGCGCCGTCATCGTCGCTCGGTTTTGGCAAATGATGTAATTGATTGATAATTTTTAGGCAAATTTTTTTTAATCAATCTCATCAATTAATTTCATTTTTCTTAAAATTAATTTAGAACATTAATTAATTAATTAACAGAATTGATTTCGTGTAATGGTAAAGTCGCTCAGAAGGAATATTTTTCTTCCGAACAAAAACTTATTTTCCCAAAAGACACAAACGTTCTGAACAAATATGTATTGTCTTAACAGGTGTGTTCACACTTGTTGTTGACTATAAATTGAGAGACTTCTCTCATTTTCGAACACCAAAATTTTTCTCTCTTCTACATATATTTTCTTACAAATAAAATTGTCGATCGATGAGTCTACAGTCGTCGTCGTCGCTCGGCTTCAACTTCGGCTTTGGCTTTGGCAAATAATTTGATTGATTGATAATTTTTTAGGCAATTTTTTTAATCAATCGCATCAATTAATTTCCTTTTTCTTAAAATTAATTTAGAACGTAAATTAATTAATTAACGAAATTGATTTCTCGTAACAATATAGTCGCTCAGAAGGGACATTTTTCTTTCGAACAGTCAATTCTTTTCCCAAAAGACCCAAACGTTTTGAACAGACATGTCTTGTCTTAACAGGTGCGTTCACACTTGTTGTTGACTATAAATAGAGAGACTTCTCATTTTCGAACACCAAAATTTTTCTCTCTTCTGCATACATTTTCTTACAAATATAATTGTCGTTCAATCGAGTCTGTGTGTGTACTCTTGTTGCTGATTATTGAATTCGCTGAAATTATTTAAGTTTGAGATATCACTACTTCTTTAATAGTTAATTCGTTTTATCTTGGGAGGAATTAATCTATAATCTTGGATACTTGAGGGAATGAAATTTCTTAAGGATACAGAGTGAGTTCTGTGGATTGAGATTGTTTGTTTTCTATCTTTCTATTTCATCTTTTCTGTTTCTGTTTCTGTTTTTTACTAACCTGAATACAAGAGATAACACATATTGGTTATTGCTTTCCTAAATTCTCATACACTTGCAAACACCAAATCTGTTTCGTAACAATCTTCTTAAAAGTTGGATCAAACACAACTTTGTTTTTGGTCTTCTTTCTAATAGATTTATTCATAACTTGATCAACCTCCTTACCATTACCTCAACCTATTTGTTACTCTAATTCAAAGCTAGGACCTTCATCACTTGGATAGTAAGGTTCATCTTCACTTAGCTTACTTAATAAGCTATCCTTACTACCAACGTTTATTCTTATCATATCCTATATATATGGCTCTTTTTTGTCAGTATAAACCTATTCAGTAGTTGTGCTTTTAGTTCGCTTGTTTGACCTATTGAAATGTCTTCTTGAAGTTTTGAAATTTCTATACTCTTCCGGAAGATCAATAGTTATTCTCTTTTCATTGATATCCACTTCAAAATCATTGTCTGATTCATTTCTATTTTAAGAATAATTTTATAATATTATAAAAGATTTTCATATTATATTTTGTATTTAGTCAATTATATTCAATATTATAAAAAAATATTTTTTATTTTTCACATAAAATAATATTCAGATAAATTATTAAATATGTTCAACCAAAGATTACATAAATATATAGGGCTATTATTTTTTTAATACATCCAATCAATCACCATGCTACTATAATTTTGTAAAACAATTAAATATTGATGAAATGAAAGCATTGGTAAGAAGTTTTTATTATTTATTATGAGATAGAAAAATAAAAATATTAATTGAATGGAGAAGAAAAATATAAAAAGGTATTGAAGCGAGAAAATAGAGTCGAAAAGGAGGGAAATCCATTCCCGCCACGACTTTTAGTAGGGTAATACAAGTAAGAGATAGTCACCGGACACGTGTCGGTATAATTTTTGACTCTCTCATTTCAATACACAATTTCGCCTAAAACTTACCCTTACCCTCAAACCCCCACCCCCACTCCCCAAACAGCTACCCTCAAATTTTCTATCTCTATATTTCTTCGTATTTTCCTATTTCGCTCTCTTTGAGCTCGATCGGCAGATTTCTTCTTTATCCTTGTTACTTTTTTTGAATCTGATTTGATTTCGGAGGAATTTCAATTTCCCGATTTTTCATCTGCTCTAATCGACGATTTCAGCCTTTCTGTCTGTCGATTGTGTTCTTCGCTGAGCAAATTAGGGTTTGTATTTTTACGCTGAATCAGGTTCTTTTGTCTATCACTTTTTTCGATTTATTCTCTTTACACATTCTTTTGCAAAACCCTAGCTTGTTAAGTTTTCCTATTCTGTCAAATATTCATTGATTCCTTATTATTTGATTTGTATAGTAAAAATTTTGAAAAATAAAAAAGAAGTCAGGTGTTGTTTCGCTGATTGATTCTATTGTATTATTCAAATTTTTTGTTACAAGAAGCTCTGTGAGATTTTAGGTGCGTTGTCTTTTAGTTTACCATCCGAAATTGAGGGTTTCCTTGTTGAATCTAATAAGCTTCGCGTCACCAAAAAAGAGAGAAAAAAGAAAAAACCAAAAAGCAGAAAAAGAAAAAAAAATCCTACTTTTAGGTGTTTAGAGTATTCCTTTTTAGCTATTGTTAGAGTTGATCTAAACCATAAATGGCATTAAATTTTTCGCATCGGCCCATATTTCCGGCACATATATCTGAGGATAATTTGGTATCACCCATGAGAATCGTGAATGGGTGTTTAGTCGAGGGTGTTCCGGAGAATAATGTGGAGAATTTTCCTTGGTCGTGGCGTGTTTGTCGAGAACTGCATGACGGGTTTGAATATGGTTATGGGGGGAAAAGAGTAGACAAGTGTGATTATTCGGAGTCGGTATCGGAGGATATCATTGATCTTCTCCCTGCTGATCCATTTGGGATGGATATAAGCACCACTATCACAGCCATTACGGGTTGGCTTGAGGATTTGGAAGTTGATTATGGAGGGTGTAGGAGAAACCATGCCGGTCCAAGTAATGAGGACTATGGTTTATTTGCCAGTTTTGATTTTATTTGGAACGATTCTATGAGGTTCCAATCATTCCCTATTAATCACGTTCGGTCTGATGACAAACTGAATAGAGGTGATCCAGTGAATTGGCTTATTGGGGAGAGAGATATGAGGGACGCCTTGGCCCATGTTGGTTTTGGCTCAGCTTGCAATGTGGGGGACACTGCAGGCTTCAATAATGTAGGTTCAGTCAGTTTTCTTCCCCAGACCATGGAAACAGGGTCTGGGGCAATGTCTTGCTCTGGTGAAGATGAAGGAGCCCCTCATGAGGCTTTATCTTTTGCTCTTGGTTACCTTGGAGTGAAGGATCTTTTGACGGTAGAAAGTGTTTGCAGGTCCTTGCGGCTTACTGTAAAAAATGATCCTTTATTATGGAAAAGCATTCACATTGAAAATCCATTGACTGAGATCAGCGATGATATCCTCTTGCAATTGACTGGCAGGGCTCAAGGTAACTTACAATGCTTGAGTTTGTTAGAGTGCACCCGCATCACAGATGATGGTTTGAGGCGGGTACTTGACTCTAATCCACATTTGACAAAGGTTAGTTTTTCATCTTCATTTTTTTTTTATCTTGGTAACTTTGTTGTTCATGTTCATTTTACGTTATGTTTCTTAATATATTTGTGGTGTTTGTGGTTCTAACTATGATGGCATGGTTGTTGTATGCTTGTTGATGTTAACATGATGCACTTAAAAACATCCTAATGACCTGCTTTGTTTCTGGAGTAAATACATGTTGCATTTTAGCCATTTATTCCTGAATATTATGTGAAAGACTGAAATGTTGGTCTGATTGGTCCAAAGGGGGAGGGTCACTGATGGATTTCTCGGTTATCAAAAAAAAAAAAAAACGAATGACATAAATTGCTTACTGATGTCTGTCACAGTGCAGCTTGAATATCTTTTGGACTAACTTGAACTTCCTAAATGCACTCTTATTCATGGAAGTTATGTGATTTAGAACATGATTCATACATATTTTGTCTAATGACTCCGATATCAATCTGGATGTAGTTCTATGATTCTATCACCATCATTCCCTTGTTTTAAATTGTAAGCAGAATCTGAACTTCTGATGGTCATTGTATTCTTTGCATTACCTAACTTAGGAGACTAAAGTCATGTTTTACGGTTTTTAGCTTTTACTTACAGAAGTTTGAATTGTGGATGGAAACATAAGTCTGTTAGATTGATGCCCTCGATTTTCATGTTGGTTGCTCACAGGTTGCATGTTAGGCTGTTTGGTTCTGTCATTTCCTCATTTTCGTTCTTGTGTGCCTAGTGCTAAGTACTCTTGCTAGACAGACTGTTTAGTGCAGGATCAATACCCTTTTGCTATTAAGGGGTCATTTGGTAGAGTGTATGAGAATAATGCTAAATAGAGTGTATTAGTAATGCTTGCATTAATTATACATAGATTGTTTCTTATGCATTGTTTGGTTTTGTGTATTAAAAATAGCATGCATTGCATACAAACACTAATTTACAAAGATACCCTTCACTGTTATAGTGGAAAAGATGTAAAAGATTGAGGGGCAATGGAGTCTTTAACCATGCATTAAAATCCCTTGCATTACTAATACCTAGAAATCCATGGTATTGGTAATACACAATAGATTGTAGTTATACATAGCATGAACAAGTGTACCTAACAAAGTATTAGTAATACACAAAATTTATGCTTGCATTATATTTTCTAATACACTCTACCAAACGATATCTAATAGTTTCTTCGGCACAAGGTCTCTTTTGCTACTTGTAGTGTGTGCGTTAATGTACAATGTTGTGCTTATTAATCTTATTTTTATTTCATGCAGTTATTTGTTCCTGCATGTACAAGACTCAGTATTGAAGGCATTGTAAATATGTTGAAGTCTTTTAACTGTCAAAGAGGTAAAATGGGTATAAAGAACCTGTGGATTGGCGGTCTTTATGGAGTGATGCATGAACATTTTGAAGAGCTGGAGTTTCTTCTAGGTGCAGATAGCCAGAGGAGGCAAAATGTTTACAAACCCCATTTCTTTTCTCGAAGGAATATTTATCGTTTGGTTGATGACAGTCGGGCTATTGATGTTCAACTTTGCCCTATATGTAAAAAAGTAAGGTTGGTCTATGATTGTCCTGCAGAGGGTTGCCAAGTGAAAGATGAAGCTACTAAAGAATGTAGGGCCTGCTCACTTTGCATCTTACGGTGTAGTGAATGTGGGAGATGTATAAATAACACTGAATATGTGGAGACTTTTTGTTTGGAATTGCTTTGTTCTGATTGCTCTAAGCAGCCTTTGGAGTGCAAAGATGAGCAGAAGTGCAGCCTTTGAAGTGCCAAGATGAGCAGGAGGGAGGGAGGGAGTGAGGGGCTGGTTCCTGTGAAGGAGATCGAAGTGTGACTGCCGAGGAGTAAATCTATGTGCTATTTACTTGTTTAATTGGATAAAAAATTTTAAGCAGCCAATTGACTGCTATCAGTTTGTGCAAGACTTGCCGAAAACAGTTGAATTTGTTTTGTTTGTTTAACTGCTGTCAGCAAAATAAAGTACTCTACTCATTGTTCAAATTTCACTTGAATGTTTAGTGCTTTGAATAAAAGTAAAGAGTTGTGCTTTAAAGAAACATGTTCTGGAGATGTGTTGGAACGTTAATTTTTCTTGATGAACGTTCATTAAATTTAGCACTTGGAGTGATTTGAGCATGAAAACGAACTTCTGTATTAGTTCTTGACCAGTGCGATGCACTGACACGGCCTTTTTGTTATCATTCATTTCAATGTAAAAATTGTCTTATAATTTTGGTAAAAATGATGCAGTAATTGCATCTCAAATGAAATGTTACCTTGAATAGTCATGAAACATTTAATTGAAATGTTAATCTAGGAGATTTATGGATTTTCTCTTTAGCGGAAGTGTTTTGCAACTCATCACTTGGTAAAAACGATTCGTAATGTGTCCGTCGAAATAGATGATTTTTTTTTTCTTTTTGCACAACCTAAATATTCTCTGAAAGAGCAAAGCACTTTCTTTGTAAACTTTAGTCGTCATGTTATATATGGTAGAAATTTTTTGTCTTTTTTCAGCATCAATAATGATGTATTTATATGGTATATTGAAAAACGAAACTAGAATGAATAGAATCCAACCGAATTGAAGTAGTTCGATTGGTATTCGACACACACTATTAAAAAATCAAAACTCGAAATGAACCAGAGTTTGAAAGAGTTGATTCGAAGAATTGAATGTCCATCCTTAAAGACAAAGAGCTCACCGAGGCCTCCGAAGGACATCACCTCAGACAGAGAATCAATAGTGCTCGCTAGTGCTAGGGTATGCATCAAAAGATTTAATATGGGTGTATGAGTATGATAACACACATCCTCAATAGACACTATAGGTCAATCAAGTAAAAATTAAATAACTATATCATAAAAAGTATAAAATAAATCTTACGTATATACTAAGTCAATATACTTTGGATTCACTAACTCTGGAAAAATGGGGAGAAGGTAGCTAACCAAAACATCCCTGATAAAATAATTTCAAGTGAAAAAGAAAATAAGGAAAGTGCAAAGCAATGCAACATGATAATATGCAATGCAATGACTGATGAACCTACCAGTATACTTGTTTAATTAGCTATTATTCTTTGTTTAATTCAGTTACTATTATTTGTTGTACTAGATGATGGGTGTATGTGCACTCACGGACCCAATATTTATTTATTTATATTTTGTATAAAATTATATGTTTGAATGAAAATTCGGAAGTTGTGGAAACTTATTTATTGGTTAGTAATATCATGTCGTTAAATTGTTAATACACACGCACATACATTGTCAAAAGTATTGAAGCATTTTGTTTGAGCTGTTGGTATGTACACATTGATGATTGCACAACCGTCCGTGGATACACACTATTTATATATGCAAAAATTGCAACGCAACCAAATACTATGTCACAGTCACTTGGTTCTTCGAAATTGGCTAGCATATGACTACTATGTCGTTGGTAGCCATTTGAAATTTCATAGGTACCGTTACAATGCCGTGCTTGACAAAATACATTGTTGACTCTGTTGTTGACCATCATTTAGTTATTCATAATTATCATTGTATAGTCCGGTGACACCCTGCTTGACAAGTACTTGTAGAGACATTAATGATGGGTTGCTTGTTAATTAAAGTAGATTTGTTAAAATAATGAATGTAGAGAGGGAAGTAACTAGCAGTAGAGTTGAGTTAGGTTTGTTATATACCTTTTAAGGTGCCAGGCATGTAGCGTATATTTTTAATTTTTTTTAATCTAGATTTTCAAAACGACAACGCAATGTGGCAGAAAGAAAGCAATTTGAGGTTTTCTTTGCTTCAAACCCCCCCGGAACAATCAAATGATAAAATAAATTGTTAACACAAATTGGGACTAATTGTTTAGATACAAAGATGAATTGTTTATCATGCCTTCAAAATCCCAACAATGAAGTGTAAAATAAAACTAATAAGATAACTATTTTTCTAACTCAGTGGCAGAATCTTTGTTCTATTTGCAATGGTTCAACTAATTAAAAATAAAATAAAAGTGAACATGGAGCTAAAAAAAATGCAAAGATTATATAATTGAATTTATTTATCAATTTGTGTAAGCTACAATATCAAATTCCAAAACAATTTTAGACTTCAAAATTTGAGGAATATTCGTGGAAGTATTTTATTTTACCTAATAAAAAAAAGTACAAAAGGAAACAACATAATATGTTTTCCCAATGGACAGCTCAATAACTCAGAGTCCACAACGCCCAAGTAAAGTTCAAATTATGAAGTTGATTAGCTGACTATCCAGTTTAATCTTTAACTAAGAAAAAAGAGAAAAAACACCAAACAGAAATGATGACTCCTTAGTATATTTTCGGTTGTCGAATATTGACTTGACACACATTTAAATAATTCATAGATGATAATTTTGCTTTGAAAAAATACATTGGAAAATGACTATAACTAATAGCAAGAATATATTAGAAACTAAAGTGATAAATTACCTATGGGGCGTATAAATGACTATACGTGGCGTAAGTGTTATAGATCTATTGGGCGTAATCCCATATATATTCAATTTTATAATTTTATTACTAAGAAAATAAGCAAAAGTAAAACTTTCAATTATTTTACAAATAAATTTTAATAAATAACCTATATATAGAAAAAAAATATTATGATTTTTACTTGAGAAAGGTATTAATAACCAACAATGAAGAAAAAAAGTATTACAATTGCTATTTGAGAAATATCATTACACCATATAAAGATAAGGTAATTAGTAGGTTTAAGTTTGATAGGACACACAATCATAAGATAGTGCAATGAAGAAGCTGAGAGGGACATAGAAACTGACAGTGAAGAGGAAGTCATTGGTTCTTTAGCAAGTTTAATGCAACACATGTTTGTGTGTTTTAATACTCTGATACCATGTAGATGCACACAACTAGAGAGAATAGGGGATATTATTTCTTGATAATAATTATGTACAATATGTATGTTATTTATACAATTACATACGACCACAAGTAGAGTTCGAGAGTACAACTGCAAATTTAAGGAGATACATCAGAGCTGGAATATGATTAGGGTTAGGATACAAGGTATACTACTTCTATTCTAAATCTATTTTGCAACCGACCTGATCTGGGATCCGACTTTCGAACTGGAATTCAACCCGTGACCCAAATTCAACACCTGAGCTGAGACTAGACCTTAACTCTTGAACCAAAGCCCAACTCTGGCCCAGACTCGGGATCGAACCCAGCATCCGATTTAGGATCTGACCTAGAACCTTGACCGAAATCCTGACCCCAAATTGAGATTCGACCCTGAATCGAATAGGGACTTGGGAGTTGGGTCTCAAATCGAGGTCAAGAGTTGAGTCAAATCTGGAGTCGGATCTCAAATTAGTATTGGAAATCGGTACCCGAGCCTTGAGTTAGGGTGAAAAGTTGAGGTGTGAGGTTGAAAAAGAGTTTTGAAAAATGTTTTCTTTACTTTTTGGAAGCAAGTCAATTTCTATAAATTTGAGGAAAATAAGTTGATTTAGAAAACAATATTTTTTAATACATTTAAGCCACCAAACATGACAAAGTTGGAAACCATTCCTTCATAACAAACACACTCTAAGATCTTCATTAAGTGCAAACAAATGAGGCGTTAGAGTAAAAGATAAATATTTTTATAGCCATAGTTAAATGAGTACTATATAAGTTTTTTCCACGTAAGGGATTTTTTCCTTTATTTTGAATCCACATTTAGTAGAGATAAAGATAATATTTTGAAAAAAATAAGGTTGTTTGGTTTATAACTTATAGTGTAATATCCTAGAAGTAAATTTGAAATTAAGTTTATACTTTGTTTGATCGAAGATATAACTGATTTCAGGAGTTGGGTGTTATTTTATTCCACCTTTGAGGTAAGTAAATTAATCTCAAACTAAAACTATAGTTTGGGATAACTTTGTCAAAGGAGCCCTAAGACTAAAAGTGTCCATCCCAATTAGAGTTGTCAAAATGGGCTTGGCCCGCTAAATCGGTCCAATTCAGTCCTTGAATTAGATGGGGTTGGGCTAAGTTTTTTCAGCCTATTTAGGAACGAGACTTTTTAGCCCAATCTCATTTGGCCCGCTAGTCTCGTAGGCCCAACCCGCAAGCCTCAGAGGCCAGCTCGTGGGCTGTGAATTTTAAAAATATATATTTATATATATTTTAAGTAGTTTTTTATTTGTTAAGATTTTGTCAATAAATATTTTTAAAATATCAATATAAAATCAAATCTAGCTTCTTTACGTATCTTTTATATTTTAGGGCCATTAGTCCACTAAATTTTCTTATTAGCCCAAGTTTATTAATACTCCATTATAACTATGAATCTTTGACCTCTTCTACTTTTATTTTTATGCCTAATTTTTTACTTCTCCTTTATTGTCTTGTTTTTGAGAATAATGATCATGTAATGGTTTTTGCTTGGATGAATCTTATGAATGTTGTATGTTGGCTATTATGTTTTTGTTTTGTAAATATTCACTGAAGTATGTGTAATTCATGAATGAATTTTTGTATGTATTGATGTCGTGCTCATCATATATCAACGTTTGTACTCTTTCTAAGAGGACAATGTTGTCCATTTTTTGGTTGAAGGATCAACCTGTCCCAACCCGTGGCCCGCTTAGGGTTGGGTTGGACTACTATTTTACAGGCCCTTTAATTAAAAAGGATCAGTCCATCCCAATCCATTTAACTCTCTAGCTCGTTAGGGTTGAATTGAATTGGCCAGTGCATTTTGACAGCTCTAATTCCAAGGAAATTAGAAAAATGAAAATAAAGTTAACTTTTTACCGTGAGGCCCAAGAATAATATTGGTGTGGAATAGTGTATATATA
>JAJOOH010037660.1:0-10055 GCA_029582605.1 Solanum gracilifrons | reverse complement strand
GGGTGGGTAAGAAAATAAAAAAATTGAAGTTGAAAATGTTTTTTAAAAATAAACTTTAAATTTATTTGTTCAACAAAAAAATTGTAATATGAAGTTGGAGGAAAGTTTTGGAAAATGTTTTTCTTAAGTTTTGAAGGAAAGTCATTTTCTTGAATTTGAGGAAAATGGGTTGATTTGGAAAACATTTTCCTAAACATTTTATCCAACCAAACATGAGAAAATTGAAAAATGTTTTCCTTCATACCAAACACACCCTAAGTTGTACTTAAACAGAGATAGAAAAAACACATTGCTTAGAGTATATTATTAGTTGATATAGAACTTGAACCAATGTGAGTAACACAAGCAATATATCCGTTGGGTAAGAATACACTCTTTGGATTTGGAGTTTTAACTATCGAGGCTTTATTTAACACATCAACATCTGACACCATGTGGTTTGTTGCTCATGTGTCAATAATCCAATCTTTCAAAATTTTGACACCAATTAAGCTTTACTACTAGTTATACCTGTTTCATTACCTGCTGCATTTGCACATGAGACTTGTGTTGTTGAATTGTCTAGTTGAATGTGTTTTATCAACTGAACAATCTGATCATACTGCTCTTTAGTGAAACTACAAGCTCCTGCCTGAACCATCTATTGCACCGGGATAGATTGATTTCCAGGATTCAGCCCTGTATATTGTTTGTTTTCCTGTTCCTCATTAGATGCAACACTGAAGTTCCCTGTAATCACATTATATGCAGCAGACAAACCTGCTCCCCCTTTCTTCTTGAACCTAGAGTAGAATCCTGAGGGTAACCAACCAATTTGTAGCAGTTTTCCTTGGTATGATTCTTCCTTTTGCAAAACTCACAGTAAAGATTATACTTCTTTTTGAACTTTTGAGAGTTTGCCTTTGAGTACATGACCACATTATCAGGCATTGCTCCTAACAGACCAGCCGGATTGCTTGTGACTGCCTTTTGACTTTCATCACCAATTATCATGGCATAGGCCTGATTCACAGATGGCAATGGTGTCATCAACAATATTTGACTCCTAGCTTGTAGGTAGTTATCATCCAGTCCCATTAAGAACTGATAGAGCCTTTGCCTCTGTAGAGGTGTAAAGACCCCTTTTATACACAGAGATGAATTATCTCTATAACTACCTCTAACAGTATGTGTAACTAACTTCTTGATAGTGTTAGTTAGTCTTAACAGCTTAACTAATTACATAGGGAATTTGCTAAACTACACTCTAGGAGTTCTTTCCCTCGACACAATTTTTCTCCTATCATTTCTCATGATATTTAAGCAATAGCATTTCAGTTTCGTATTATTGAAGCTTGCTCGATCCGTTCAATTGAGACCTTGTAACCTGAAAATGGTTGTGGATACAGATAAGTATCCATCTTTTTGCAAACTATTATTCAGACGAGGTTTCATAGATAAAATAGAGTCTACTATACTTTTTCCTTTCATTACATCTTTTTATTTTCTTCTATGGTGTAACTTGATAATTTGATTTCATTTTTTTTTAGCTCATGCCGCCTATTTTCATCAAAGAAAACAAGAAGATGCTGGCCAAGACTTGCTTATTGAAAACAAATGTAGTTGGAATGTCGTGTGAATCAAAGATCGCGAGATTTAAGTCCAACTACTTCATATGTGAAGGAGATTGGCCACAATTTGTGGTGCATCATAAGTTGGAGATAGGGGACATTTTGATCTTTTTTCTCATTGATAAATCAACGTTCCAAGTCCTGCCTTACACTCAGAATAGTCTCAAAAACTCTTCTGGCAGAGGAGAATTTCAGGAGCTCAGCAGTTCCTCGGAAGAGGAACATGACGTTGGAATCGCTAGAAAAGTGGAGAAAATTAAAATGGAGCAAAACGAGTCGTCAGGTAAGTGTTACTAGTAATCTCCAAAATAAGAAAGTTATTCTTTACATTTTACAGGTGTTGTAGAAGAGGAAGAAGTTGAGGGTGGAAATGATGAAAATTTTCCAAAGACGACCAGATTCAGTGTGATCAACATAAACAACAAAGATCCATACTTTGAAATGGTTGTAAGAAGAAAGCACTAAAGTTTAGTTGCTAATTATATATCAATTGTAGTTATACGTAAAAGATGGTTTGTTTGTTTTTTAGCTTAGCTGGTCATTCAAATCTATGGACGAAACTTACCTGACCACCGAAATATATTTTTGGAGTTCGTTAGAATGTGTATTGCGACTAAATCACAGCGTTTTTTATTTGATTGTCCATCATTTCCCATTGATACAACTATTTGAGATTTCACAGATACGTAAATCAATTAGAATATTCTTCATCAGCCATTGATATATTAATACGACCATTGATACATCAATTTTGACTGTCTAAGTAGATGTTTTGAGTTACATTTTGACATAGCCTTCTTGTTTCCGTTGCTACTAACCAAAGATGCAGAGATGCAATGAAAGTTCAGGTGCAAAGGAAACGGTTTGGATTGAATTCTTTAATCCCTGCCTCTTGGAAACAAGCAGGATTATTTTTGGATTCATGATTGAATGTTTCTTCTTTGAATCTATATATGCAAAGAGGTTCCTTCCGATAAAGACTCGATTCTTTCATGACAAATGACAAAGTTCAAATGGAACAGCATCTTAACATGATATTGAACTAAATTTACAAGCAAGATATTGAAGATAATCATATGAACGATACCCACAACGCTTCTACCTAGCAGGACGATGTCAAAGTACAACCAAAATAAACCATACTACATACATACATACATCTAGCTAGAGCAAGGAATGGGGTTTGTAGATCTTTAGAACCTGTAAAACATTATTGGCACTACCTTTTCCCCAAATCAACTTGAAGCGATAAGTCTCACCAGTGGCTATCTTGTTATGAGTCTTGAATTCAGGCCATCCACGTGTTATGCGAACACACCCTTGTCTATGTTCTATAAACACTTCCCACTCCTTGCCTTTCCCATTATCCAGATTCATTTTCTTCATGCCAATTAGGCCAGCCCATCTCGCGAAGTCCACTGGGATAGTCTAATAAACACATTTGATCAAACATGTCTTCAGAGGAAACTAAACGCATAAAAGAATTTAAGAGAATGGAAATTGTTCAAGTTTACCATAAAACTTGAGTGTGACTTTTTTATAACCATTTCATAGTATGGATCATTGCTGCTTAAGTTCACCACACTGAATCTAATCTTCTTTGGACCATTTTCTTGGTTTCCACTCTCAACGCCCTCATTTTCAGCAACATTACCTGTCTTTCATTCCCAAGTTAACTCATATAAAATTGGACAGAGGAAGTAGTAAATATTTGTCTATTGTAGTTTGTATCCATTGGATTAAATAAACCAAATTCATAACATTACCTGATGACCCTGTTGGCTCTGTTTTAACTCTCTTAGAGTTTCTTCCAATTACGTCCTGTTTTTCTCCAGAAGAACTGCTGAGTTCTTCAAATTGCTGGTTGTTCCTATGGCTTTTTTGAGTATAGGCAAGCACTTGAAATGTGGATTTATGAATGAGAAAAAATAGCAAAACATCACCTAGTTGCAGTTGGTGATGCACCACAAATTGTGTCCACTCTCTTTCACATATGAAGTAATTTGACCTTTTTCTCACTATATTTGCTTTCCATGACATTCCAACTACATTCGATTTCAGTAAGCAAGTCTTGGCCAACATCTTCTTGTTTTCTTTCATGAAACCAGGCGGTATTTGCTATAAATTAACAAATCAATTAGTAGTTTATTGGACAAAAAGAAAAAGTAAAGAATAAAAGATACTAGTAGAAAACTTACAATTTCATCCTTAAAACCTTGTCTTAATAAAAGCTTGTGAAATGATGAATGCTTGTTGGGATCCACTTTCATTTTTAAGGATGAAGAAACGGAATGAAAATTGTTGAAGCTGATTTCTAAAAATGATACTGGCAATGGAAACGGAATGTAAAAATTTCTAAAAAGAAAAGAGGAGGGGGGGGTTTAATAAGCACATTCACATTCTGTAGTGCACATTCTCTATTGGGTGCAGTAATGTCATTAATTGAACTCCTCAAACATTATTTCTCACTAAAAAATTGCATTTTGGAAAACAATTTCTCACTAAAACTTACCGGAAACTTCCTAATTTTTCATATAAAAATATTACTATTTTTTTCTCACCACTTCAATCAAATATATGTCAAAATAGCTACTCACTACAATAAAAATAATTATCAGCGGTAGTAAATATAAACATTAAAAAAGAGTTCTCAAGTTTTTGCCGGTACTAGTTAATTGCCATTAGATCGATCAATATCGATAAAGACTTTAGAACATATATAAAAAGTATTAATTATTACTAAAAATACATATTTAGTGACAATTAAATCATTTACAAATATTGAGCTTCATAATTGAAATATTGCTCAAATATTGGAAAAAAAATGTTTAAGGCGTAGTAATTCAAGTTACATAGAAATATGTGTTTGGCCGTAACAAGTATTTTATCTTCGGTATACTTTCTTCAATTCAATTTATGTGATAAAAATTTAGTTTCAAAAAATAATAATTGAAGAGTGAGTAAAAAATATCTAAACTATTCTAATTTTTTGAGTTTCCTACCTAAACTATTAGGAGTGTGAAATACATCCAGATGCTAACTAGATCAAATATTTGTTTACGTACAAACACTTCAAGGCATGTTTGACCATAAAGTTTTTTCATCCACCTTACATATATAATGACTCTATTAGTTGACACATTAATTTATTTAAAAAATAAAATAAAATTTCAATTGATTTCTTTAAAATTGTAAACCTCTTCCAAACGGGGGATATTGATGTCATGGCTAATACGAGACCAAGGCTAAGAAGATGGAGAAGAAGATATCGGATATTATGGGGACGAATAAATCAATTTATAGAGTGATAATTTTTAACCTCTAACCTTAAGTTTTAACCTAAACCCTAATATTATTTTTTAGGTTTGCCACAAATCACAATGGAATGGCTATTCCATGTATGTGCAAGAATATTTAAATAAAAAAGAGAGTGTAGTATATATACCATTTATATGTGTATTTTGCTAATCATTGTGTGATAGTTCAAGTATGAAATTCACACTCTCAATTATTCACGTATGAAACTCAAAAAGGAATTGAAATAATTTAGATGTGTTTTTAACCTTTAACTCAACTTTAAAAAGTAAAAAAGATATTTGAAAATTTTTACTTCTAAACATGGCATGATGTTATTATCATAAAATCATTCATAGTATAAATAATTTAAATTGCTTCAAATATTTAAAAAAAATGTTCTTCTTAAAATAAATTAATAAAAAGTTAATTGATACTCTTTCTGTCTATATTATGTGAAGATATTCACTGTTTAAGGAGTTGAACAATTTTCTCCATAATTTTTGAATCATTACCTATGTTGACACGTAATATCTTTTGTCTAAAGTTTGAATATATAAATTTTATTTTAAATATATAAAAAAATTATACCTATCTTTATAATGAAATTTAAGTATTTCAACTCTTTATTCTGAATCTATGCATAAATTGGGACAAACATATAATTACATATAAAAAAGAAAACACAGGCAAAGGGTCCAATCAAATGGTAGCTTGTTCAGGTGAATGCTGATGACTTCTAATATACGCAGGGCACACTTAATGATGTTCTTTTACTCCCACGTAATATGAACTTGCCAATTAGTAATTACCAGAGAAACAGTACTGGAAATTGTGTAAATTATGTAAGATGAAGACATTTGACGTTACTTGAATTAATTGGTTCCATATTTTGGAAGACGAATATTTGAGATTTAAATGATAGATTTTATTTTTTAATTATACTAGTATACGTATTCACGCATTGCGCGTCAGTTGATGATATATTGTAAATATTGATTTATTGACAATTTATAAATCATTTGTGTCGGATTTTTAAATTTATAAACCAAATCAAATCAATAAAACTCAGGTTTTTCAATCTCGGGTTTTTCGGATTTTTGGGTTGTTTCGGGTTTTTCCGGTAAAATATTCATACAAACATATAATTTACTTGTACTTCAAATATTTCTTTAGTCCTACCAAAATACAACTATCTAAGGTGTTTCTTTAAAAAAAATAAAATAACACAATATGATATGATTAATGATATTAAAATATCCAACAAAAAAAATAAGGGAAAAGGATAAATATACCCCCGAACTATCGTAAATGGTATGCAAATACCCTCCTTCATACTTTTGGGACATTGGTGCCCTTGCAGTCCAAAAACTAGAGCATATATACCCTTTACACTAATGGACATACACGTATCATAATCTTATCCACCGATCCGACATTTATCGGCGGATAAGATTGCGCCATGTGTCCCTATTTAGTCTTCCATTAGAGTGAAGGGCATATATGCTCTAGTTTTTGGACAACAAGGGCCACCAATGTCCCAAAAATATGACGGAGGGTATTTGCATACCATTCACGATAGTTCGGGGGTATATTTGTCCTTTTTCCCAAAAAATAATAATGAAATCTCGTAAAACAAATATTGCAAATTAACAAGTCATAATGAAAATGATTATAATTTAAAAGTACTAAATCATGCTAAAATAAGTTTAATAAGTATTAGTTACATGACTAAATATTAAAGGAAGTTAAAATTAGATTATGTATTTTAATTGTCTAAACCAATGTAAAACTAAAGAACAAATATTAAATATTATTGTCATTCTTATTGTTGAATTGATTTTCTTTTTGCATTAATATTAATTTGATTTTGATTTAAGTTTTATTATAATTACCAACATGTGTAGACTATAATTTTTATTGGAACATTTAGAATTCTAAGTTCAAACTTGTTATAATATATTAAAAGATAAAAACTATGAAAAAGTATAAGAAATATTTAAAAATTATATCAAAGTAAATATCTTTATGTATAAAATAAAATTTTAAAATTATATATATAATGTCGAGTTGGTTTGGTCTTGGGTTGTTTTTCTTTTAGTTAAAATCAAACCAACCCAAATACAGTCGCGTATTTTTTTCAATACCAAACCAAGTCAAACCAAATCACTAGTCGGGTTTTTTCCCGGCTTGACTCGGTTTGCAGTTTGGTTAGGTTTTCGGTTCAATTTTGTACACCCCTAATTATGATGATACCAATCATAAAAGGCTTAAGTCATCTGCGGTCCCTTAAAATTGTCCGCATAATTCACTTAGACACCTCAACTAGGACCAGTATTTATTGAACACTTTAATCTTAAGAAATTTATATCTATTAGACACAAAATGATAATCAGTGAAAAATAAAATTGTGTGTAGCTCAAACGCAAATACATAATAGGTGTACCAATGAAACAATGACATGTGGCAGTTGAATTCAATTTTTAAAAAATTCTATTTAAATAATATGAAAAGAATTTTAAGAAAATAAAAATAGTAACTCTTTTAATTAACGCCCCCACCCTCCCGTCTTCTTCTTCGACTGTTTCCCCTTTCCGTCCGGTTGACACGCAAATAAATCATCTCTCCGCTCTTTCTTCCCCTTTCATCGGCATCGGCAACACCTTCTATTTATTGCCTTCATCTTCTTTCGATTAATAAACATTTATCACAGTTACAAAAAATAATAACAAACTTTTATCGGAAAAAAATTGATTTTGTTTAATTTCATCGAAATAAATGGAGCTTCGACAAAATATTAAAAACTTGAAAAAAAAGAAAAATAAAGAAGAAGAAGGAAAACAACATAAGAATAATTGGAGAGGATGAGAGAAAGAGAGAAAGTTGGAGGGGTGGGGTGGCATGGGAGACAAGTACAGAAATGGAAATCGTTGAGGCAAGGAAGAAGATGTGCTTTTTTCCAATTGTTAGTTTGTTTTATTTTTTGGTTTCTTTATTAATTAAAGTCAAGGATCAATAGAGCAAAAAATTGTACATTTTCAGAAAAAAGAAACTGGAAATTATCATTTGGTATCTTCACGCGCTCATGGAATGTGAATAACACGTTTTTTGCCACATCAGTATTTTGTACTTAGTAGATACATATTTTAAATTTTTTTTAGGTGTATAATAGGTACTAGCTCCAGTTAAAGTGTTTAAATGAGTTATGCAGACAACTTTAAGGAGCCGCATATGAGTTAAGTCAAGCATAAAACTAAGAAGTTTTAATATTTTGAATGACAAATTGTAGACATGCTATTACAATTTTAAATTTTATCTTTTATTTTTTCTAAAAATCACATATCAACTATATGATATTTAAAAATAATCAAATAGTTATATAATATTTTAGTGCTTTATAATTGTTACAATTCAATTATATTTTTATAAGTTTATTTCCAAATAATAATTTCATAAACCTATGATCAACGAAACAACAATAATGATTTCTCATATTTCTTTCTCTAGACAAGCCAATCGCTTCATCTATTAAACAAATCATAAATTTTTATTTTAAGCATATATTTAAAATTTATAGAAATTCTTAATTCATAAATCTTAGCAGATTGGAAGTGACTTTTTCCTTAAAACGTGGTTAAAAGAGTTGAAACTGTGAAATACTTATTATTTGTTTAATATTTTTTATTTTTCAAATTTCATATAATTGTCTTAACCTTATTAGATCTTCTTATAATTAACTAATATGTTGGTCACACATTTTTTGACATAGCAAAGCAGCAAAAGTAATAATATTCTATTCAATAAAAAAAGTAATCTTTAAGCACTTGAATAAAACTTGTAAGGAGAATTAGCTTTTATGTTTTTTTAAAAACTCTTTCTTCAAAATATATTAATCAAATAAGATATGTTAACTAATTTTAATAACAATATTTATGCCTTTTATTTTGCTTGCAAGTTATGCATGCATTTAGGATAACATAACTTGAGAATCATCTACAGCTTTTTAAGGATTTTTTGAGTTTCTTAGACCACATATAAATTAATTTATTTCAAGACTTTTAAAGTAAGAATGATTTTTAATCATTTTTTTAATAATACAATAAAAAAAATGCTTCTAAACACTTACTGTTTAGTCTAAGTCAAAATTATAAATTAAAATTCCTAATTTATTTTTTATTTATAATCGAAAAGTTAAGCTCAATCAAATAAGTTTCAAACTCTTCTATCTATATGTAAATTAGTATTCCTCTTTTCTCTCAAAGATTTTCATTCATCCTCAAGAGCTTTTCCTCATAGAAATAAATTATTGTAGTATACTTTTACATCGAAATATTAATTTAATACTAATGTATAGTAAAATAATTTTTATAAATGCTTGGCTTCATAAAATCATCAAGAGGCTGGTGATGAAACTCTTTTATCTGACAAAAAAATACATAACTTAAGTCATTTCTCAGTAATCTCTTTCTTTTCTTAAGAAAATAAAGATAATTAATAAATATGAAAATAAATTAAAAATAAAAATATGGTTATGGAGATTTTTTTTGTTTCAAATAAATTAATTGGAGTTTTTCTGCAAATTATTTTAAAATAATTGCAGGTTATCAATATTATGAACTATTAAAAATCAGTTCCGTTATTGTTGGAGAAATTTCCATTTATTTAGATTATCGTTTTTTATATTATTTTTTGTTTCAGATTTTTTTGAAAACACATTTCAAAGATTCAAAATTTTATTTTTTTTACCCTGTTTCAATTTTTAAATAGTTTATTGTGTGGGTTTTCTCTTTTTGATATACTATCAATTTTTTGTTAATTATTTGATGGCAAATTTTTTTGGGTTGCAATTTTTTTATATATACCAAATTAAAAAGAATTAATAATAATTTAAAATCTGAGTATATGTAAGTAAGTAAATTTAAAAATGCGATTTTATCAGGCATATTTTGTGGAAATACAGTTTCAAAAATATAGAATCTAAAACATTCATGAACTTGTGTAATCCTTTTAAATCTAAAACTGTTATGACATTTTGAATTATAATAGATTTTCTATTTACTTATTTCTTGATTACTTAAATTTAAATTTTATTTTATAAATATTAAAATAAGATAGTGGGGATATTATTGTGTGTGTGGGTGGTGGGGGGGG
>JAJOOH010037659.1:0-10127 GCA_029582605.1 Solanum gracilifrons | reverse complement strand
ATATATATATATATATATATACAAATACAAATTATACACATATATACAACTACAATTAGTCTCTCTCCACTCTCTGACCTTTCTCGCTCGCCTCTCTCCTCTCTCTCCCAATCTTGCTCGCCTCTCTCCTCCCTCTCTCTCTCTCTCTCGCCAAATATACAAATACATATGTATATTAGTTATATTTATACAATTATTTGACAGATATACATATACAGTTCGCTTCTCTCCACTCTTTGCCCTCTCTCGCTCGCTCTCCCAATTTCACTAGCCTCTCTCTTCACTCTCCCAATCTCACTCGCTAGATATACAAATACATATGTATATTAGTTACATATACATATACAATTATTTGACAGATATACATATACAATTCGACAAATATACATATACAATTCGTCTCTCTCCACTCTCTGCCCTCTCTCGCTCGCCTCTCTCCTCCCTATAACATGTAGCTACGAATCAAAATTAACAAACTATAGTTATAAAGCGTAATTAAGCTATTTTTGAGTGATTGTATGCGAAAGTTCCCCTTTTTGGTATGCGTCCATTCATACGCGAACTAATTTTTAGTATAGCTAAACAATTAATTAAACACTTTCCATTTTAAATTTTAAATTTTTTTACACGTGTTTTCAAATGCCTATACGTAAATAAATTAACCACTAAAAATATGTTATATTTTAAATTTTACACATCAACCTCAATAAACCATAAAATCTCAAATATATTCAAATTAAGTCGTTGATGTTTATAATTTTTTTTAAAGTAATATATTTTAAGTAATCAATTTATCCACTTAACAAACACTTTTTTTAAAAAATAATTAAATTCTCACTTATTATTCAATATCCACATGAACAATTAAGACTACACACACAAGTTTTTTTTTCAAATTTCAAATAAAAAATATCTAATACTCCCAAGTTTCAGTAAACCTTAATTTAAGCATCTAAATAAATTATACTGCAAGTTTGTTTGGCTATAAATATTTCCCTCCTTCTAAAAATAATATAATTTTCACCATAGTCACTAAAAATAAAAATTAATTATATTTTTTCACATTGAATATATTTTTTTAAATTGCTAAAATTCTGAAATTATTGTGTTAGACGTGAGAAGCATGTTATCACACGTTACAAAAGTTAAGATGTCCTACTCAAATTACACATCCAGAAACTTCCCACTAATTAATTTATTCCATAACAGCTGTCCATCTATATACGGTACCTATTCCTCGTCAACCTCTTTGCCGCCTCATATGGTTAGCCTCATCTCTACCGTTAAATATCTTATCTTAAATTAATCTCAGCCGTTCAATCCCTCAAATTCCTCAATAAATTACGCCCTCCTCTTTTTATTTATGCATATCTCTTTCCTCTACGTCCAACATCCTATTTTCTCCAGATCTCTTCTAAGGAGTTTATCTTCTTCAATTTTCATCTTTAGATCTGTGTAGATCGTTCCTTGATCTACGTTTTGGATATGGATTTGCCGTTGTTCTGTATCGGAACAGCGATTAGCCGGACGAATGGCGTGACGGTTCGATGTTTGTCGACTCTGGCCGACGGTTGACGAAGAGATGGTAAATCTGATGCTTTTTTGTGCTGATTTGAGGTAGATGAGCATCGTGGAGCATTAGATCTGTTCGTTCTTCATAGATTTGTGGAGGTTGGAGCTAAAGTTTCAGCAACCGAGGTGTTATCACCGCGATTGTTCAACCTTTGTTCGAAAGAGATTTATTGGTGAGCTAAATATTCTTTTTGTGTTTTTGTTTGCTTGGAAAAGATGAATTAAGCGAATTACCTCTGTTGAAAACATGCTAAGTCTTCTTACATGTTGCAGATTTGATAAGAGATGCAAGGAATATCCAATCGGTGTGTCGTTATCATAGATCAAATAGTTTTGACCGGTTATCATCGGCAGAAGGTTGATTCAGAGAACGTGATGGTGTATCTAAGGTTATGATGGTTTAATTTTGATGTTCATAAATATTTAAATGTTTTATTTGCGTTAGTTTTTTATTTATGCATGCATATGTACGAGAGATGAAAGAATTAGTGACGCTGTGCGAGGTATGAGAGGGAAAAAGTGAGGTATCTATTGTTCCATGTTACCAGGCCTTTGCCATGTTGGGTGCGCTCGCATGGCAGGTCAAAAGTACCTAATAAAAATATTTTTTTTGGTGTTGGAGAGGAGAGGCACGGGGTTTTGCCCGGATCTCCTCTCTGTGTGTCGCGTCCTTTTTATTTTTCATGCTCTTCCCCTGCTCCTGCGTCCAACAACTTTTGCATCGATCCAGTGGTTACTTGTTTTTCATGGACAAGTAACTTATGTTGATTTGCTTAATAAGGCGATGGACAAAGCAACGATTCTACTGCAGCACTCCACCAGAGGTATAATATCAATCCCCTTCGCGAAATTTTACATTCACACTTTCCATATCAGCATCCATATCTAAATTACTTTACTTTATAATCACTATGACACTAATTGATTACTCATTATTTCTAATCACTATTTTTAGAATTATTCCACAAATCGTAATGTTGTAAAGCTGATCTGTTATTTCTAATCACCTATAAATTTTCATAGAAGTAGCTTTAAACTATTTCATAAATTATTTTGGCAAGTCTCCAGTCTCGATTAGACTTTGCATGATATGCAGTATAACCATGATATGATTTTAGAAAATTTACATCCACTTGTTTTTTTCAAAAATATAAATTTATTAACTACACTCGTCATTATTAATCCTTCTGTAAGGCATTAACTAATAGTTGCGTTCGGGCCTAAGCTTCGTGCTAATAATTATTTAGCCGTCTAACAGCTCAATTTTAAAGTATTATTTGAATATTATTAGGTGATTCAGGTAAATAAAATATACATATACAATATGTTGTCCAAAAAGCCATCTTCTGAAAATAAGTTTCATGTAAGAACCATTATCAAGGCATACAAAAGGCTTCAAACCATATATCTTCAATTTCTTCTGCTTGTCGATTGCCGTGTTGCAACTCATTCGTGTTGCAACTCATTTTTCATTTTATTGACATGGTTCTCTTTCCTTGGCAATTAGAACCTTTTCTTCATTGTAGAAGTGTTAATTTCTTTCAGTAATATCTGTGGTATGAGTTTTAGTGGGGAACAATTATGTTTCTTTTAATTGGTGATGTACATGCTCCAATCTATTGGAGATAGCTGTAATGGTTCCCCCTTTGTAGCCCTCTGGAAGGGTACCTTTTTAGGCAGGTTTGGGATTTTGACTGTTGAATCCATTCCGATGTACTCGTTAGATCTTTCACATCTCAGTTGATGATGGATATTTTTGCAACATAAAACTCGGAGCATCTTTGTTTCTGGGTCATGCTGGCTGAAGTCTCAACTTGTTCTGGGAAAGTGCTGCTCTCTTGATGCATGGATGTTTTACATGGTGCTTTTAAAACTCTGTTGACCGAGGTCTCAAGTAATGTTTGTGCTGCTGCTGCTGCTGCTGAAGTTGAAGATCTGAAGACTCGTTTGCTGCTGCTGTTGAAGTTGAAGATTTGAGTTGTACTCTTTGTTCAGTGTTTCGAGTATATTTACTTGATTTTGATGATTTTGTGACACTTAAACTTGTCGCTGTTGCTTGTTAGAGGCTGTGTTGTGTAATCAGTAAGACACAACAGTGGGCTGATCATTCTGTATGCCATCCTCTCTGTCCCCCGAGAAACTCTCAGAATACTTGTTCTCATTCCAGCTTATTGTAAGAACTAAAGCTGTAATTTTTCCCCTGAAGTACTTGCTCTCAAAAATCTTTTAGTAGATAACCAACTTCTCCTCTGAGGCTTCATTATGCGTTCTGCTACTCTTGAGGTAATCAGCTGTCTTTATCTAGTAAATATTTGCTTCTTTTTCTCCATTTTCTGTTGATATTTGGTTGAATTTGTGTATATACTTTTCATGTTCTTTGTATTTTACAGACTTTCTAATTGAATTTTACTCGTGTCTTCAGGTCAGGACTTCAATTTTAGACTGGAATGTAAAACCCGTTTTCATGATGTATGGACAATTAACAGTTCTAATGAAGGCCAGATGGTGCGTTTAATTTCTTCCTCTTTTGAAGATGCTGTTCGGCAGTGTCTTAATTGTTTAAAGTTCCATTTTTAATATTACAGTGATCACTTTTCGGTAAACTGTCGATACGATAATTTTGTTTTTGGCTGTATATATTTTGTCTAGAATGTCCGTGCTTGCCGGAATGTTGTCACCATGCAAGTATTTGTCGAGTGTAGCATGGGGTGTGTTTTGTCATAAAAGAGTTATTGTGGTTATGATTATTCCAGATTCTTATACAGTTTGTTTGGGGCCTGTAACATGATAGCTTTACTCACACGAGTTGATCAATACAATCTATTAAGATTGATGACTTTGAAAAACTGTGGTTATTATCAATGGCCCTAAAATTTGTTTTAAACCAATGGTGGCTTAACTTTATTATTTATTATGACTATGAGTTTTCATGATAAATGCCGCTTTCATTTTTATTTTTGTCCTATTTTCTCTCACTATCTAGCGTCTAAGTTTCATTTTCGGATGGATCCAAGAGCTCGGCTCATGGTGGAGCGCTCGATGCTTGTTGTCGAGAGGTCGGTGGTTCGAATCCACCTGGATTCCAAATTTAAGTGGTGTTGTATTACGTAGTATATTCGTCGTGTCCTTCTGATTTTTGTGTAGAATTAACATTTTCAGAAGTTCAACATCTGTCTTCAGTCTGGTCGTGTGTATAAATAGCTCGTTTGGCGTGAGGGATAAGAATAAATATTTTTGGAATTAAAAAATTGTCTTAGGGTAATAATTTGTTGTCATGTTTGAAATAACTTATTCAATTATTTATATCATAGTGATAGAATAAGTTATTTCATATACATGTAGATAAGTTATTCTAAGATAACTATCCTAGAATAATTAATTTTGGGATAACCAAATGACCCCTTACAGTAATAGTTCGAGGGTTCTTACCTAATGGAAGTTGTAATTATGAGGTCATTATCAAATGTAATTGCTTCCACAATATTGTACTAACCATTTTTATCTTAAAGTTTTTCCTACAGTTTGCTGTTCTCTTGTTGGGTACACGAATTTTTTTTAACTACTGTTGGGAGGAGTCTGTTGGAGGGTTCCTGACTTCTGCAGTCCATAGAAATGCCTCTGGGACTCTTAGAAGTACTATTGAGATGTAATTAAAAAAAGCCAACTTCAATTATTGTAGACTTGTAGTCTTCTTACCGTGATATTAATATGGTAAATTTCTCACTTATTTTTTTTGTTTTGTACTCGCTGAAGTGAACACATGATAAAAATATATAAAATATTTTTTGATAAATATTGTAGTAGGTTAGTAGCGGAGGCAGGATTATCAAATGGTGGAGATGAGAGCTGAATATACATTGTAATGTAATGTATTTATAATATATATTGAAAATATAATTGTAAAACTTATTGAATTATAATTTATTTTATCTACCAAAATACTAAATTACACATTGTAATTTAATTTTTTTTCAATGAAACAAAAAAAATGTTGTCAATAGAATGATTAAAGAATCACAGAGTGTAATTATTTTAGTTGTCCAGATACATTTTTAAAGTGATACGTTTTGTATCTAAAGTCATGTGGTCAAAAACGCTATTTAAGTCCTGCTTGGCCAATTTTTATGTTTATTCTATTTAAGAAATGTGCTTAAAAGTTGTCCTAGTCAAAATAAAATAATTGCCGTCCAATTATTTGCGTACCCTTTGCCGCCTCCAGAAACTTCCTTCCCGCCATTTATGGTTTTAACTTATCTACCGTTAAATACCTATTCCTAAATTAATGTCAATCGTCCATTCCTCCCTAACCCTCAATAAATTGCAATTTGATTCTGCTTTTCATTTCAATCACTAAAACCTCTTGTCCTTCCGTTCGTCGAATATCTGGTAAACGGTGTAGCTGTTTGTTCTCCGTCGACGGTGGCCGCCGGTTCACGTAGATGTTGTAGATCTGATGCTTTTGGCAGAGATTCATGAATATGGAGGATTGTACCGTTAGCTATGAGAGAGTTATCTGTGAGCTAAATATGCTTCTTATTGTTTGCTCTAATAGCTGTATATATTGAGCAAGTTATGTGTTGTTGATAATGGCTAATCCTCTCAACATTCTGCATATCCGAATTGAGCTGTGAGGCTAATGAATTGGTATCCTATTGCTACAAATCAAACGGATTGGATTGCTTATCTTTCGATGCTACTGCAATTTTATCTATGAAGGGAGTGAAACAGCAAGCCTGTTGGTGCACCTAAGGTTATTATTGTTTTTTAGGGAAAATTATATATAATAGCAAATTATTAACTCAAATTAAATGTTATAAATATAGTTTGATTTAATTATACCTTATAGCAAATTGTTGCTATTTTACTTCTCTGCTGGTGAATCTCGCTCGCCACTCTCGTTCTCTCTCGTTTTTTATACAAACACAAGTGTATAAAGTGCGTTTGTGTTTGTATAAAGTGAGAGAAAATTGTATATATACATATATTTCGTTCCCCTCTCTCAAATTTCGCTCGCCATTCTCCCAGATCTCGCTCTCTCACTCGCATCTCTTACTTTATACAAAAAACGCAAATTGTATAAAATGCGTTAGTATTTGTATAAAGCAAGAGAAAATTGTATATATATACATATATTTGTTGTGCAGTAATTTTCCTATCTTTAAAAAAATCACTTTTTGAAATATTCTAAGTATAAAACACTAAAAGAAAAAATAGTTAGAAAGAGTGGCGTAAGAAATTAAGAAAAAACTTATAATTTTCAAAGATTTAAACAGAAAAAATCATTTGAAAATACCAACGAAGGTTCGTGGTTCAATTTACACTTCGAAAAAGATTTAAGCATTCGAAGTGTTCGCTAACATGCGGTTGACCTGCGACTTGACTAAAATATATTTGACTATTTTTAGGAAAATAACAATTTAACATAAAAGCAATAACTTACAATATTTGATTAACTTTGAGAAAAATAATTAAATAAATGACGCATTTTTTTATTTTTTATTTTTATATTTTAGATAAAGGGGCCCAAAAATGAAACATTTGACTCAAATACAAGTGATTAGAATATTAATAAAACTAGATTAATTAGAATTTATTTAATTTATTTTGAAATAACAATTTAAATCAATTTAATAAATTAAAGCATGAACATCATTTTAAACTAATTAACTAACCCTTTTTGAGAAAATGACTAAGTAAGTATTTTATTTTAATTAATTGAAAAGGCTTTTTAAAGTTTATTTGGGAGAAACCTTAGCTTGAAACAATTTTAAACGAACTAAAAGTGTGTTAAGTGAAAAAACATTAAATAACGCTTCTTTTTAAGAACAAAGAGTTTTAATTCAATTAATGATATAAGATCTTATTAGTAAAATAAATGAATACAAAAAAAAGTATTAAAAGTAAACCAACATAAGAAAAATAACTCATCTTTTGGGGAATCTAATTAAGTTAATTAAGAATTATAGAGTTAGAATTAAACAACAAACAATAAATAATCACAATTAAATAATTAAAGAGTAAGGAAAAAATTGAATTTGGGCCTCCTTTTGGGCCAATTTTGCTGAATTTTTTGGGCTAATCCAATTCCCTTTTTGCGTATACACTGGGCGTATATCAGTGTATATGAGCATATAAATTAGCTCTTTTCATGTATCTCTTACTTCCGAACACCTGTATTTTGCCTCAGCCCCGTATTCCCACATTTTCGACCTGTATATTGATGTATACTGAATGTATACAGTGTATAATGAATGTAAATTGTCCATCTTAGGACTTTTGGAGGCTTGTATTTCAACTACAACCTTGTACCCTTGTCCATCCGCTTTCAAAATTAGAACATGATGACTGCCGACTCGATAAAAAAAAGGAGTGTTGGGTTTCAATCCAACTTGGAATGCAAGAAGTTAATATAGGAGTCCATAATGATTCATTCAAGGAAAACATAAAAAAAGAACAAGAATTAGCAGAAGGGGAGTGTAGAAACCAAATTGATTCAACTAAAATAAGAATATCATAGCATTTACCGCTAGCAAAGAGGCTATTCACAATATGGTCAAAACTCAATATAATGTTAACATTCTAACCATGGTACAATATGCTTTGACTAAATCAAAACAGATTCTACAAAGAACTAGAGGCAAATAAAATTAATACGGCCACAATACTTAGATAATCCTAGACTTACGTTAATCTTGGAAGGCATCAAGTAGAACGTTAGTAAAATCATTTTTTTTTAGTCAATTTTCAACTTCATGGTCACAACTTTACTAAACTTTAAACAAATAAACAATAGATCAATTATAAGGAAAGAAGAAGACAAAACCAGTAGTTATCAAAATATAACATAAGCAAATATAAACTACTTTGATAATTGTTGAAGTGAATCCCACGACCTCCTAATTACCGACATCGTAATCTATATGAGTTTAAACAACAAGGCTAACAAGATAAGAAAATTACTAATAAGAAACAAAAAAATGATCCATTACATTTTGCTTAAGTATTTTTGACTAAAACTTAGACTAAATAGACACATAAATTCGACTTAAACATGACATGCTACACAAATGAGATAATAAATCCCAAGCAATTTGAGAGAAGTGGAAGAAAGAGACATTCAAAACTAGCTTGTGTACGGATAACAAGATCCAATATTTGCATAATTTATGAGTGAAGATGCTATAATATATAACAGAACCTTATTGGAACAGAAGGAGCATTAATAAGAAACAAACAACACAAATGAGGTCAAACTCCAGTAGCTTGAACTAAATAGCTATTCGGCCTATATATATATATTTTTTTTACTCACTTTAATTCGACGATACTCATCACAAGCTAACTCGGCATGACGGAAAAACAAAGTATATACAATTTGACATTATCATAAGCAAGATTTTAGAGATGCAGACAATTAACAATGGACTAAGATATTCAGTTTCGAATGCGGAATGTGCAGACACCATAAGAAGGGAGATAAGACAGTACATTAATTTACTCACATGATTTGTGCTAACCGAAATAATCAAAGACACCCTCACGTGTCAGATTGAGAAAACAAGCAAATTATATTAACAACTTCAAAACTAAAACAATACTAGTAGGCAACATTATGAGACTAACAATAAAATAAGGAAGATATCAACAGGAGCAAACTAATTCGAGACCCAAACAATATTTTCTTTCCCTTCTCTCCCCTCTCCCAGATCTTGCTCGCCACTCTCTCAGATCTCGCTTCTCTCACTTTATACAAACACGCAAATGTATAAAATGCATGAAAATTGTATAGATACATATATTTTCGTTCCCCTCTCTCAGATCTCGCTCGCTCACTCGCCTCTCTTACTTTATACAATTAATTTTTTGTATATGTATATCAAATCAGATTATACAACTGTTTTTTTTTTGTATATGTATAGTGAATTATACATATATATATTTGTTATGGAGCACAATTATGCAAATTTTGCTATAGCATACAAATATAAATTATGTTTTTGATATATGTGAAAGTTGCTCTTTAATTTAATGTCTATATTTATTTGAATAGTTTATATACACTAGTAGTTTTTATTTATTATTGAGTAAAGACATAAAGACACAATTAAAGTTATCCCGTATTTTCATAAAGACACCTTAACTTTCAAAGTGTCCTATCACCCCACAGAACTATTTAATATCGTTGTAAATGGGCCATTTTGACCCATTCCCTCGTCTATATAGTGGCACGTGTTGCTCACTCCCTGTGATAGAATTCATTTCGACCCGACCCCGACCTGTTCTTTGAAGAAAAGTCGTTTCTCTTTTTCCTTTTCTTATTTTTCTCAACTTTTCCTAAAATCTGAAGAAATAGAAAAGATTTCTCATCGTATTGGTGTTGATAATCTCGTTGTTGATGTGTCTTGGTGAAGATTCTTGGAGATTGAAGGTCTAACAGGTTAGGGCTCTACATCATACGATAAAGATCTTCTCTTTTTTCGATTATTATGATTTTAGGGATTATTATAGAGTAAAAGTGTTGGAATCGACCTCCAATAGTTGCCATTGTTAGGATA
>JAJOOH010037658.1:0-13190 GCA_029582605.1 Solanum gracilifrons | reverse complement strand
AAATGTTTTTACTTTTCTTGAAAGAAAAATATAATATTATTTTATATTTGGTTTATTCTCTCCTTTTAGGACTCCTTTTCTAGTAGGAAAGGTTTTAGCACTATAAATATAGGTTTGTTTCTTCTAACACAAAACAATAACATTCACAATGTAGTCGTTTAAGAGTCTTGTTTATGGGGAGATTTATTCTCTCTAAAGTTTCAATGTTTTTCTTTATATTATTTTTGATATAATAATATTTTGATTGCTAGTATAAGTTTTTTTGTTATCTGATTTATCAACCATATGATTTGCAATTTGTAAGCTTCCGCATGACGCCCTAATCACACCCTTCAGAACCCAACAAGATTTTGTAAAGAAATTTCTGTCAAACGTGAATTGAATAAATCACAACCAGTTAATGCAAATATAATAGAAAGAAAAAAGTGTTATCCTCTTTTTTATCATGTTCTCATAAAACTTATGGTCTATAAGTTGTATTCACTTTTTTTTTTTAAAAATCGACACATGAGTTGCACGTGTGACCCATAAATTTTTATTTATAGAATTGATAGAATTATTAAAACTATATTCAAATGAGTGGTGTATTTTCAAGTTTAAAATAAATTTCTTATAAGGATCCAACTTTTAATCTTAAATGTTAATAATTAAATTTCAATAAAGCTACATAAATAAATAAAAAATCATCAAAAAGGAAAGATGAGGGTTTTTTTTTGGCTAATTATAAAAAGGTAAATCATACTGAAATGAAGTATCCCTTAGTTTGACTTCTTCTATCCAATAATCTCTATAAGTTTTTGTACGTTTATATGCCATAAACTTTATGAATGAACTTTCATTGACATCTTCTTCACTAAAATATGGCTCATACATTCTCTTAAAAATATCCTTTTAAATTTTTGTACTTGCCTAAAAATTCTGTAGGTAACAATTAAATAATACGTCAACATCTATTGGAACTGGAGAGAATTTGGCAACCACCATTTTTCATTTTTCTAATTCATGGCGTTGCACTTAACATGCACGCACCATATCTTCAAGTTTCTCAATTTTTTAATAAACTTTTTGAGTGTTTTTGTTGAAGAACTAAATCACTTGGTGAATTATGATTTATTTTTTTTGTTAATATAGGCATACCCTACTATAATGAGTAGTTGTTACATTTTGTACATATGATTTTAGTGATGAATGAATTGAATGAACAAAACCAGCTAATGCAAATATGGCAAAAAAAAATAGTGTTCTCATATTTATTTTCATCTTCTCATGAAAAATATTGTCTATAAGTTGTATTCACTTTCTTGATAAAACTAGTTACTTGATACATGAGTTCCACATGTGTTCCGTGTTAAGTTTTGATAGATTTTTTTAGAATGATTGAAATTTGATGTAAATATATGAATAATGAGTAACAAAATTCAATAGTTATAAATTAATGTTTAATAGTTTGATATGAAACATCAAGTGAGTGACATATTTTAAAATTTTAAATTAATTTATTTTAAGCAGTCAACTGTCAATATTAAATGTTAATAGTAAGCTAATTCCAATATAGCTACACAAATTTTAAAAAATGTTCAAAAGGGAAAAGTGAGGGAGTTTTTTATTGGTTATAAAAAGGTAAATCATACTGAAATGAAGTAGCCCTTAGATTAACTTCGCCTGTCCAATAATCTCTAAGTCTTTGTAGGTTTATTTGCCATAAACTTTATGAATGCACTTTCATCTTAATCTTCTTCACTGAAATATGTCTCATACACACTCTTAAAATGTCCTTTTAAATTTTAAACTTGACTTTCGTAGGTAGCAATTAAAGAATACATTGACATCAATAGGAACCACCATTTTTCAATTTTCTTCAGTGGCGTCGCACTGAAGATGCACCCATAAAATCTTTATGTTTCTGCATAATTTAAAGAAATTTTTTGAGTGTTTTTTAGAGGAGCTAAATCACTTGGTGAATTATGATTCAATTTGTTTCTTTTTAAAATAGGCATACCCTACATTATTGAGTAGTTGTAAATTTAATAAATTTGATTTTGATGAAATATGAATTGATTCAATACAACCCACCTAATGCAAATATGGCAACTATAAGTAAGTTGTTATCTTCTTCTTTGTGATCTTCTCATAAAAATCACGGTCTATAAGTTGTATTCACTTTCTTTTTTTTAGTAAAAAAACTAGTTTCTAGTCTTTCCCATTGTTCCTCTTCCTCCTTTATTATTTACTCGATCAGAAAATGAATAATTTTATCTTAAAAAGTCATTTAATTTTGTATTTTATTTTATAACACAAAAGTTATTAAAGTAATGGCAATTATCTTTAAAAATCGTTCAAATTTATTTTGTAACAAAAAGTCCATCAACTAATGGTAATTGACTTAGAAAGTATTCAACTTTATTTTATAACACTCCCAAGTCACATGAGCTGCATCAGTACCCATGTTTTCTTTCCACTGAGTGAACCAAATTTGAGCCACGTCCTTAAGCTGGTAGGATGCCAACTCTACACTATCATTACCAGTCACTTGCATCACTCCAAAGATTTTCTTAACCTCATCAATGAAATTTTGTGGGTCCTCACAAACCTGCGAACCTAGAAACTCAGTAGGATTCATCCGAACAAAATCTCGAACCTTGGCTGTTGCTAACCCAATATTGGTATTCGCCGGAACTGGAAGATGTTGGTTGTTCTGGTTGGCCACACTCTGAGCCAAAAGCTTAATAACATTCTGAAATTCAGCCTTAGTGACCTCATGGTCTGGGATTGGAGGAACTGCGTTAGCGTTGCGGGCATTAGCATTCCTTGCCTAAGCTCAATCAGGAGGCATGATCTGAAACGCATAACGACAGATTAGAAAGAATATCATACTCACGCATGATAAAAATAGCAAGAAAGTAAAGTTTATTCCTAAAACACTTCGTAGCCTCTCTCTCATTAGATGTGGTGCACTTCACTCCCATGAAATAGACTCTACTTAGTGTGGCTTTTCAGACATCATAGGAATCTTAAATCTAATGCTCTGATACCAAATTTATCACGCCTCGAGGCTAACCCCTTGACGTAACACGGGACCTAGGATCACGAGTGACCCAAATCTAACCCTGTGTCTGGCATATTATAAGCATACTAAAAGAGAACTGAATGAAATATACTATGCGAAAGCTTAAAATAATAGTTAACTGAAATATGCGAAATACCCAATACTGATTTGAATATATAAAAGACTATGAGTTTAATGATATTGAACAATCACTCAAAAGGTAAAGCTGAATCTAATACTATGTATGAAAATCCTCTACTGACTAGAGTTGTTGGGACATGCCCTAGCTAACTCTAGCAAAACTGAAAATGAATTAAAAGACTGAATATAGAAAACATGTCTATTGTCCTCGACGTATGAGGACTCACCACTGAAGTTGCTGAAATGCGGATCGGAAACCGATCTATGCCTGATTTGGATGCTGAGTACCTGAACCTACATCATGAAAGGATGTAACATAGAGTATGCGTCAGTACTTATAATGTACTGAGCATGCATGATATGGAATATAGATGAACAAATACATAGTTGAACAAGCATACTGAGCAATGATATAATCTTAACTAAATGTAAATGCAGAAATATACTGAAAGATGAAATATATGCAATGACCAAGTGATAATCATGAAACTAACATGCTGAGACTTAATACTGAAGTATAACTGAAAACCTGGTCAAATGCACTAGAGTTTGATTGTGGGAGCTACTATTAACCGACATAAAACCACGTGAGCTAAACGTGGAGTCCGATGTATACGCCCCATTGAGAGGACACAATATACCTTGCCAGGGGTATAAATGCATGACTAGCGTGATCACTAAATTTGATGCCCACAAATGGGACTTATACTCCTACGGGGGCATGGAGTTCTAGAACTATGAGGGTACGCTGAACCCTAATACAACTCGGTGCTAAGTCTACTCTCAACTGGAAATGTGTAAGACACAACATAACTGAAATATTGGATAGGTCAATGTTCTGACATGCAAATTTGAGAATGCACCATTTAGGAACTGACAATGTAGCATTCGAAAACTGGAGCATGTTTATCTATTTAACTTACGTAGCAAGTGTAATTCTTGAACTAAGAGAATCTATACAACCAGGGTTCTGAGTTTCATGCAAAGAACTAAGCAACGATTTCACGAAAAAAATGATAATCTGATTAAGAACACTATAATAGCTAAATCACAACAATTCTAAGGTCTTAGAAACCCTAGGTCTAAACATGATATAGTGAATCAAGAATCTGACTGAATTCTAGGGACCTAGTGGAAGAAAGGAATCCACTAGTGAAATCCCACATACCTAGTGATGAAATTCACTGAGAAATCTTTCGATTTCAGGGCTAGAACTGAAAAAAACTTGTTGCTTGTTCTTGAGAAAGCTATCGTCTGTTTCTTCCCTTTTTGCTCTAAGTTTTTGATGAATTTAGGAGAATAATCGACTAGGGTAGGTTGTGATTAAGTTACTAGGCTTAAACTGAGTAAAATGACGTAGTTTAAGTGTCCAATGCATAGGGAAAAGGACTAAAATGACCCTGACTTAATTTTGACGAACCCATCCACGGAAGGAACGATGGTCTGTCATTTGGACTACCGACCGTCGTTTGGGTTCGTCCTTCATGATCTGCCCGACAGAGCTTCACTAAAACGAGCATAACTTTTTACTCCGAGATCAGATTTTTGCAAACTTGGTGGCGTTGGAAAGAGGATTCAATTATCTTTCATTTGATAGATCATGGGCCACTTAATTTTTTTTGTGCTAAGAGTTATTACCGTCTGAAGTTGACCCACAACAATTTCCCTCTAATTGACCCTCACCTACTGTTTGTAGGTCCAACCACGGACTGTACTGGTCAACCGTGGGTGGGATCAGACACTATAAAGATTTGACCCTTAACGACAGAACCCCACCTATGGTCCATGGGTGGTACCGTTGGTACTTGCACCAGCTTTTTTGAAAACCAGAATTTTCTTCATTTTGAGACCCGAGGTGGTACATTTTCCGTTAAAAAATGTAATTCTTTCATGCAAAGTTGTTCTTATAGAATCTGAATAAAGCATTTTTTTCGTTTGTTTAAATAATGTGACCACTAATACCAAAAAGATCAATTTATTAGCTAGTCTGCCATAAATATCCATTAATCCTAAGCATTGTTAAGTAAATTTAATTATAATCAATTTAAAAAAAAATAAAAGGCAGTTTTAACTAGAATGCATGAAATCTCCCCATTCAAGAGCGAATCTAGGATTGTTCAAAATCGAATCAAAATTAATAATTCCATCCATAAATGTTTATTAGTTTAAGTTATTGATTTAGCGATTTTAATTTTTTTCCTTAATTTGTGTTATCAATTTGTATCCGTTTGAGATTTATTTTAATACAATAACCGAAAATAAATTAATAAATTCTATCCATATTATTCGGTGTAAAAAGTCCTAGACTTAGGTTCAAGATTAATGGAAGGAAGGAACAACCAAATTTAGACTCCAAAAGAATTTGAATTCTAATCAGTTAGTATTTAACAAATTAGAACCTAATGTAATTTAACAAGCAATAACCAAAGTGGAAGCTTTCCAAAATGGTGTCAATCATTAATAGAATGGGAGTATTTTCTTGTTGAACCTTAAGGGTAGTTTTGTTATTCAATAGTCAACACATGATTTGAAATGACTTCGAGAATGAAAACCTTTCTAATTCTATAACATCATATACATATTTTGTGTCTCCCAAAGTCTCACTTTTCATATTTTCCCTCCATATATACAGAGGTAGTAGTAATCATCCATATGTCTATTCATTTTTTGCCGCCAATAATTCACATCAATGGCCTCTTTAACCTCTAACCGCCTGAATTACATTGTTTCTCAGTACCTCCATGAATCAGGTAATTGATGTTGTGTTTCTATCTAATTCAATTAATTGCTTTGATATGATTTACTTGAGCCGAGAGTTTGTTAATTTGGAAACATGCTCCTCTACATGCACAAGGTAGAGGTTAAGGTTTGCATACACACAACACTAGATATGTTGTTGTTAGATGATATTAAATTCTGCAAAGTAATCATTTTTCATTAGTTAGTTTATGGGTTCATCTTAGGATCTATCGAAAACAATTTGTCAATCTCAGAGGTTGACAGGCCTTAAGGACACAAATAACTTTTCATCATTTAGTTTTTGAGTTTTGATCCATTCATCCACCTAAAATGATTAATTTTTTGATGAGTAAATTGGATGTGTTGTGATATATTACAAAATTTGGAATCTATCTCTCCATGAAGGAGTAATAGCTATAGAATTAGGGTACATTAGTCATTCAACATTCAACACTTCAATCGAAATGTCTATTGAAACGTCTCTTAACTACCTCTTAAATTACCTCTTACCATTTTTTTCACTCTAGATATATCAGAGGGAGTAGTAGTAGACTAGCCTATATGTGTGTTTATGTTGCCGGTGATTCCTAAACAATGGTCTTTATAACCTCTGGCGATACTGAAGGAGAGAAAGAGAAGACAAATATGATAATAGAGAGATAATCTGGAGAAAGAGAGCAGATCATTTCATTCAGCAAAAGCTTACATATATATAGATACATAAGGTGGTGTCAAATCCTTTAAATCCTGGAAACTCTCCCTATTTTGTGCTTAAATCAAGCTCCACCACATATTACAATATCTTCTACATTCTAGAACTCTGTATTAAAATTAATTCAAAAGTTATACCAAAAATATCAAGACAAAAGTACTAACATGAGAGCACTTAACATCACATACAAAAACAACAACCTTCATCACTCCTCCTTGAGGCAAGTGCTGCTGGATACTCCAAGCTTAGCTCTATGAAGCTCAAATATTTGTTTTTGCAGTGCCTTGGTAAAAATATCAGCTAGTTGTTCTTCACCACAACAATACAAAATATGAACTTCATTTTCCCTTTCAGCTTCTCAAATGGAATGGTATTTGATTTTAATGTGTTTAGTCTTTCCTAAAAGACTGGATTCTTTACCATGGAAACAACAGATTTGTTATCACAAAGGACTTCAGTTGCTTTGCTTGGATGAAACCCCAAGTTAATCAAGATTAATCTCAACCATAAAGCTTGATTAACAGTACCTGAGGTAGCAACGTACTCTGCTTCAGTTGTTGATTGAGCCATTGACCCTTGCTTCTTTGTGCACCAGCAAATGACACTTGATCCGAGCATGAAACAATATCCTGAAGTGCTTTACATGTCGTCTTGTGACCCAGCCTAGACACTATTAGTAAACCCCAACAATTTCATAGATGTGGTTCTTTTATAAAACACACCATAATCTATGGTGCCTCAGATGTACCTCAAAATTCTTTTGGCAACTCTGAGGTGAGTTTCAGTTGGTAAATGCATAAAACTTGATAGCACACTTGTTGGGTACATAATATCAGGCCTTGTCGATGATAAATGCAAAATGGAACCAATCAAACTTCGTTAGTGTCTCTCCTTGAAGTGCAGGCGTACTTACTGCTTTGCATTTGTCGAGACAAAACGTCTTCAATATTTTGGTAGCATATTTATTCTGAGAAACAAAGATACCTTAAGAAGATTGATTAACCTCCATTCCCAAGAAATAAGTCAATTTTCCCAAATCATTCATTACGAAAAGCTTCTTCATTTTCTCCCTGAAGTTTGTGATAGACTGTGTGCTGATGCCAGTCACCAACAAATCATCAACATAGAGAGAAACTAGGAGAAAATCATCAGTTTGAAGTCTAATAGACACGACTGCTTCATTGCAACTATTCTTAAACCCCAAATTCAGTAAGTAGTTATCGATCTGTGCATACCAGGCCCTAGGTGCCTGTTTCAAGGCATAAAGAGCTTTTATTAACAAATATCCATGGTCTCCAGCTTCTCTAAAACCTTCAGGATACTCTACATAAATTTTCTCTTCAAGATACTCATTAAGGAAGGCGGACTTAACATCCAATTGAAATACTTGTCAACCTTGGTGTGCTGCAACTGCAAGTAGCAATCTAATGGTATCAAACCTTGCAACTGGTGCAAAGGTTTCATGAAAATCAATTCCATGTTTTTGTGCATACCCCTTTACAACCAGCCTTGCTTTGTACTTGTTGAGTGTGCATCTTTATCTTGAACACCCATTTAGTTCCAAGAGCCTACTTGTTAGGAGGTCTATATACAAGTACCAATATATTATTCTTGTTAATCATATTGAGCTTCTCCTCCAGGGCAGCCCTCAATTCAGGAATTTGCAATGCATTGTCTACACTTGTTGGCTCCAACATAGCGACATTGCATCTTCTATATATATCTTCAATGGATCTGGTACCTCTGACTACAAAATCATCAGAGTCCTCATCTTCCTCTAGAATCAACTCTTCTTCTTGGGCACTTTGTTCTTGATTAGTGATCTGCAGAGAAGAAACAACCATTTTCTTCTAGCCCCATGAAGCATCCTCATGAAATTTAACACTTCTATTTACATGGATCTGTTGTGAAATAGGATTTAAAATCCTATATCCTTTAGAAATGCTGTTGTATCCCACAAATATTCCAACTTCAGCTCTTTGATCAAGTTTATCCCTTTTAGCGTCAGGAATATAAGAGTAACAGATACAACCAAGTACTTTATGAGCAATTGATGGCTTGGTTCCAACCCATGCTTCGTATGGAATCTTTCCTTCAACTGCTCTCGTCGGCAATCTATTTTGTAGATCGAAAACGATATTTACAGTTTCAACCCATAACAACTTAGGCAGGCCTTTCTCAAACAGAAGACACCGAGCCATATTCATTATGGACCTATTTTTTTCTTTCACTTACACTATTTTGTTGTGGTGTGTAAGTGGTTGTAAGTTGATGATGAATTCCTGCTTTCTGAAGAAAATCCTTAAATTGATTGGAAGTGAACTCGGTCCCATTATTAGACCTTAAGACTTTTATCAAAGAGCCACATTGGTTTTCAACAATTGCTTTAAACCATTGTAAAGCAACAAATACTTCAGATTTATGTTTCAGAATGTAAATCCAACAAAACCTCGTAAGGTCATCAACGAATAAAAGAAAATATTTGTTGCCATTATAAGAAGGAGTTCTCATAGGTCCACACACATCAGTGTGTATTAGTTGGAGCTTTTCAGTAGCTCTCTAGGCTTGATTAATAGGAAATGGTGATTGACTGAGCTTCCCAATTTTACAAACCCCACATACATTAGAGGTTTCATTTATGGAAGGCATATCTGCCATAACATCATTATTTTGCATCAATTTTAAAGATTTAAAAATGATCTGACGAAGCCTCTTCTGCCAGACATAAGTTTCATCTTGTATACTGACATAAGCTCCAACTTCAATATGTTTCCAATCAAGAGGGAAGCTTTTGTTGTTCATTTTGATTGAGAGCAATTTTATACCAGTTGGATCCATGATTTCACATGTTTTATCTTTAAATAACAGGGCATAATTTTTATCAAGCAATTGACCAAAACTGAGAAGACTTTGGCTAATTTCAGGAACAAATAATACATCAGATATAATCTTCATACTTGAGGGAGTTTGAACAACAACTGCTCCTTTGCCCTTTGTATCTACAAGTCTGCTATCTCCAAGTCTGACTTGGAGAAATAATTTTTGTCCAGCCATTCAATAATGTTCAAGTTAGTTGTCATGTGATGCGTGCATCCACTATCAACAAGAAACACATCATGATCTTGAGCGGCTACATTGCATTCTCCAGCAATAGAAGCAACAAACAACTTCTCTTCAGGATCTTCAACATTTTCATTCACTTGTGCTGGCTGGTTTTGATTTATTTTGCACACCTTATCTACATGACCAAACTGTTTGCACAACTTACATTGAATTCCAACTCTGTACCAACAAAACTTGTCTGTATGATTGGTCTTTTTACAATAGGGACAAGGTGGATACTTGGATCTTTTATATCTCCCTCGGTTGTTATATTGTTCCTTCTTCTCCTTACCATGTCTTCCATTTTGTTGCATTTTTTATTCACCATTCAACTGAGCTTTAGATCTTTGAACAGCCAGAAGAGTGATTTCACTTGTACTCTCTTCCTCTCTTAAAGCTTTCCTTTTCTCCACAGCTAGAAGAGCGTTGGATAGTTCATCCAATATGACACGAGACATATCCCAAGTATCTTCAATTGAGGAAATTTGTTTTTCAAACTTTTCTGAAAGTGTCATCATCACCTTCTCAACAATCCTCTGCTCTTCTACTTTTTCCCCTAACAATCTTATCTGATTGACGATTTTCATGATTCTATCAATATATTTTTTCACCTTTTCGGTCTCTTTCATTCTTAACATCTCAAATTCTTTTCTTACATTCAATATTTGCATTTGCCTCATCCTATCACTCCCTTGGAATTCTTGCTTCAGCATATCCCAAGCTTTTTTGGCAGATTTACATGTCATGATCCTGGTAAAAATTGAATCTGAGATAGTTGCATGAATGAAAGATAGGGCTTTTGAATCTTTTGTGATCTCTTCTTCATGACTTCTGATTTGCTGAAGAGTTGGGTTTGCTCTCAAAGGTTCTGGAGCTCTGTCTTCCTCAACATACTTCCATAATCCAAGACCCTTCAAGTATGTTTTCATCTTCACTGCCCAAACTTGGTAGTTCTTGCTATTAAAGATAGAGGGTGAAAGGGGAGAGCTGCTATTTGCCATGTGAAAGAAAATTGAAAAAAAAAAAGACTTGGACAAGTTAAACTTGATAGGTGATCTTGCTGTGTTTTTCTCCCTCAAAACAAAACATCAATTTAGCTCTGATCCCAATTGAAGGAGAGAAAGAGAAAACAAATATGATAATAGAGATAATATAGAGAAAGAGAGTAGATTATTTCATCCAGCAAAAGCTTACACATATATAGATACATAAGGTGGTGTCAAATCCCTTAAATCCTAGAAACTGACTCCTTATTTTGTGCTTAAATCAAGCTCCACCACATATTACAATATCTTCTACATTCTAGAACTTTGTATCAAAATTAATTCAAAAGTTGTTCCAAAAATATCAAGACAAAAGTACTAACATGACATACAAAAACAACAACCTTCATTAAATACACCCTCCCCTGACCCTACTTGTTCGTTGTTGTTAGAAGAGTTAAATTCAGCAAAGTAAATATTTTCCTACAACAATTAGTGCATAAGCATTCTTCTGAGCTGAGAGTCTATTACTAACAATATCTCCACCTCAAAGGTAGGGGTTAAGGTGTCCGTACATCTTGCCTTCCTCATACTACCTGTTGTTGCATGATTGGATATAATTTGCTAATAGGCTGGCTGGCACCTAACTTTGATCTTGATGGACAAGTACGGTATTATCTAATAAAGTGGTTTTGCTGATATAAATTATTAGGATTCCTATATTCAAGATTTACTTTTGGACACTAGGTTGAGATCAATAAGAGAACAGTGGATGAATTTGCACCGTTAAATTTGTGCAAAAGGGTATTCAGTATCTCCAACTAGAAACAAATTTGAGCAATGTAATGCAAACATTTTGATATTCTGATTTTTTTATCTGAAGTTTAGCTCTTTTGATAACTCTGAATTAACCAATAATAACTATGGAATGGAGGATGATACTAATATAGATGAATACTTCAAATTTGTAGAACCTTTGGATCTCATTACAAAGAATATATATCAGCTGAAAAAATATTGAAAGAGAAAGAGGTAAGACTTCATAAATATAAGGCGAGTTCTAACAATGAGTGCGACCACAAACAAGAACCTGCAAGAAAAAGGGTGAAGGAGAAACAACAAAAGGAAAAAAAGCGTGAATGGGATAGAACAAGGAGAAAAGAGAGCACTATGACAAAGGAAACCCACTTGAGGATATTATGGATTCAAAACCGAGCGGACAAAATGAGGCTTCAAGACATGAGAAAAATGGAAACACCAGAGGTAATACCTTCTCATTGCTGCTCATTTTCTACTCAAGTGAGCATTATAAATGTAGGACGTTTTAGCATGTAACTGATACATCTACTCATTTCTTTGTTGGTTTTGTGACACCAAGTTTTGATTTTGTTTCAAGATAGATTTGGAGTCAATAGATATCTGCACAGTCTAAACCTCTTTGCCGTATGAAATTCCTAGTTGTGATGTAATGATTTTTAAATGACACACATCAGAGGTTTGACCTCGTCTCCATAAAGTTTTCTAGTTCGCAATGATTTATTACCTATTGATAAATCATGGCAGACTAGACGTGCTTTATAGACATGATGTCAAACCTCATAAGCATGTCCTTCCAAAACCATTACATCACAATTAGGCTGTTTTTCATGACAAAGAGATTGAGACTGTGCAGATATCCATCGGCTCCAAATCTATCTAGCAACTCAACAAAAGAAAACTTAGTGTTACAAGATAAATAAAGAAATGTTTGGAAGTATCAGCTACATGCACAAAGAATCTTGCATTTATAAGGCTCATACGAGTAGCAAATTCTTTGCAATAGAGAAGTATTACCTCCACCTTTTCCATTTTCCACATGTGTGGCAACCTCTTTTTGTCCACTTTCTTTGAATCCGCTATATCCTTAAGTAGTTTTTCTTTGTCATTGCACTTTTCTTTCTCCTTGTTCTTTTCACTTCTTTCTGTATCATGTTCATGCTCTTTTTCCTCCTGTTGATTCTCCTTCTCCCTTTCTCTTGATGGTTTTTGTTCGTGGTCCCTCTCATGGTCAACATTCTCTCTATGCTTCCACCAAAATTTATCTTTCTGATGGTTTTCCTTTTTCTCTTTTATTATTTTTTGCAGCTCATATACATTCATTATAATGAGGTCCAAAGGTTGTAGAAATTGAAAATCTTCATCCATATCGGTATCATCCTGTATTCCTTAGTTATTATTGGTTAGTTCAGAGTTATCAAAAGAGCTAAATTTAAGAAACAAAAAATATAATATCAAAATGTTTGCATTAGATTGCTCAAATTTGTTTCCAACGATAAATTATAGTGTCTTGACAACCTTGAAAGATTTCTAAAAGCACCTGGAATTTCGGTTGTTCATCAAATAAGAGAAGCTAAGTGGATTTTATAATTATCTTGATCTTGTTTATTATTATTACTATTTTTATTTATTTTTCCCATATAATGCCCAC
>JAJOOH010037656.1:0-11050 GCA_029582605.1 Solanum gracilifrons | reverse complement strand
AAAGGGCCCAACGGCTCCTTAAACGTTCACATTTAAAAAAAAAAAAAAAAAAATTAAATTGACCGTTGAACCGGACCGGAACCGGTTCTTACCGGAACCGGTTCTTACCGGACCGGATCAACCGGATAAAAATCCGGGTTCCGTTTCGGTACCGGTTCCGGTACCTATAAGACCGGTTCCTTTCCGGTTCAACCGGTACTGGTCTTACCGGTATGGGAACCGGACCGGAACCGGACCGGACCGGACAAAAACCGGTCCGTTTGCCAGCCTTACTCTTAGGTAACAACCGATCTAAAACAATTGCGTGTTATCTTTTTTTTTTTTTAATTTGGCTTTACTTATTATTTAGTAATCATTTTTTATTCTTTATCGTTGAGGGGGCATTTAGCCACTTGACAATAAGAAGAGGGGGTTTGGTTGGTACCAAGCTCTAAAAGAGTTTTCTTCGAGCGATACCTTTTTTTTTTTAGCTCTAACTCATATTCTACTTTTTGATAGGTTTATCTTTTAAATTGTTGATGTGTGACATTATATAACAACGAATAATAATACAATCTATACAAATGTCATATTTATTAAAATTATATAATACAATATATTATGTATCGCATTGTATTATGTTGGTATTATTTGTTCATAATATTAGTTAAGAACATATGTTTATTAATTAATATATTTTCAAAAGATAATATATATCTTAAATATTTAATTTAATAAAGCTTCTTAATTGTCTAATATAAATTTTAAAAAATTTAATATAATTTTATGATTGCAATTGTGCGTACATAGTGTAATTACTACATGATAAACAAACAGATCAGTATAATTACTACACTGTGTAATTACTAAGTTGATAATTACTACCCTACTAATTACATCAATTTCAATCAGCAGAAAACAGACCCTAACAAAGAGAAATGTTAAAATTGTTAACAATTTGCTTCTTCTTTTTTTCGTTTTTATCTTATATTGACTAGCAAAATTAAGAAACCAGTGTTGATAATTCTTTGAAATATGTACAATATCGGTAATTCTGAAAATTCAATATGGTAATCTAATCTTTGAACATATTCTTTAAATATTGCCTTGGAGAGAAATACAAATAGTAATATTATTCAGAGCAAATACTGTAAATTTTAAACTCCTAGTGTATTTCATGTAAGCTAATTGTTGTACTAATCACAATCCAACCACAACAACATTATTAGGAATTTTGGATCAATCACCAAAAAATTTCAAAGTGGTAAAATTTGAGGAAAAACTATAAGTTAAATAATACTACTAAAAATGGTTGCCCACATGGTTTTCGTCTAATAGCACAACACGTGATGTGTTAGTTAGGCGTACATCTCTGCTCTAAACAAAAACTTGATATTTAAATAGAGAAGCGTAGAGGGAGCGGATCCATTATCCAAGTTTTGTCATTTTTTTTTTTGTACTACCTAAACTTTCTTAGTTCAAGAAATAGCATCCACCCAATCCATTAAATCTTGAGGGAGTTCCACACATACTTCTTCACAATTTGCTACAAATCTTGGCTTGAACAAAGAAATGGTGGGCCTTAAGGATGTAATGGACAAACTAAGAAGTAGACTAAAAGAAGGATCTTCAAACCTTGATATCATTTCAATCTTTGGCATGCCTAGAGCGCGAAAGACAACAAACTATAGAGAGATTCAAGTCTCAAAGTTAACATGGATGTGGATATATATTCGAAGGTTTCGTAGAATCTCAAATGGAGAAGCTTTTGAAGGATATAGGCATGTAGCAAATGAGTATCTAGAGAATCTTGTTGAGAGATTCATTGACGAACACTTGTAGGGAATTCTCAAAGGTTGAGGCATGTCAAAGACACTGTTCTTAAGCATATTTCACCTGATATAGGGTGATTTGCAAAACTCTTCCTCAACATATTTTTCTTGTATGGAACATGTTGATATCTATATTTTTTTTCTTGTGATGGGACAGAAGTAATTAAGAATATTGTTATCCAAACATGGAACATCCTTCCCCATTTAAATACCAGACTTTTGTCAAGATCACGGTTCAAACACATAACGTGTGTCTAATCCACGCATCATATACTACGCTCTTACACTAGACGTCTAGACCAAAACCCTGGGGGAAAACTTGTTTAGTAGCACTACTTCTTCCTCAAATTTTCTTAGTGAGCTTATGGAAAATCCATTAGGCATTAGCTATTGAATATATCTACAAAATTTACAATCATTTCTCTGAATAATATGACATTATGTGTTTCTCTCCAAGGTAATATTTAATGATTAAGTTAGACTTAATTAAGATGACCAACTAATTAAAACTGTGGTTTTAAAATCTTATAAGCTTTTTCACCAGATATGTCTAGGAAGAAAGGAATATATCGACAAAAGAGTTGTTATTTACTTAGAACCCTGTGCGAGTTAAACATTACCGGTATTTAGCATCGAAGGGTCTATCGGGAAACAATCTCGCTATCCCGCAAAGATAGGGTAATGTCTGCATATACCCCATCCGACTATAATAGGGCATGTTGTTGTAAAGTTTAAAAGATGTACTGATCGAACATTTGCCTAAAATCCGCCCATGAATTGGTATAGAAATCAACTGAGATCCATGAACTGATTGAAAGTTGAAACAATCAAACAGCGATACAGCAAACTCAAATTGAGGAAATAAACCGAAGCAACGGGCTGTCTCAACAAGTTTGGGGGTCTAAAGTTAAATTTGATAGTGATGCCTTATTTTTGTTTAGTCGTCATATATAAATTGAATAACTATAACATACTCAATGTAATCTTATAAGTGAATCGCAAGAATGTAAGATGTACGCAAACCTTATGTAGTAAGAAAAATTTTAATGAAAAAAATATAATATAAAGTTAGAATAATAAAACTTAACTCAAAAAGTTAAAAAACTTATATAATGATATTGAAATAGTTGCTCTCAATTTGACAAGTTAAGTTGATATAATGATATTAAAATAATATAGATTTGTTGTTGTGCTTGCAATTTAAAGAATACACCAGATTAAAAATAAGTGTGATTTTTTTATAACTAAAAACACAACAATTTTTTTTGCATAATTCAGAAGGTTTTATCCTTTTGTAGACTTTATAATATTCAATAATGAGAGAATAAAATTAGAAAGGGGAATAAAAAAGGTGAATGAAGAATAATAATGTAAGTTCATGATAATCGCTAACATATAAATAAGTCAACAAAATAGGAAGTCAAGTAAGAAATGATATTACAATTAACTAAACACCATTCCATTTCTCAGTTATTACAATGACTTCCACATTAAATAACGTGTGTGTGTATATATATATATATATATATATATATTTAAATTGGGCCCTAGAAAAATTAGAGTCCCAAGCGATTATTTTAGTGGTCTTATGGTCAAGACGACCCTGGCAGCAACTAAAGTGAAATCAAACTGAGATGGTTTGGGCATGTGCATAGAGGAAATGCATGGATGTTCCAGTACGGAGGTATGAGAAGTCATGAATGATTTAAAGAGAGGTAGAGTTAGGTCGAATAAGTATTTAGGATAGGACATGATGCAACTTCAGCATACGGAGGAGTGAAGACAAGACACTACATCAAAAATGATCTTTTGCGGTAATTAATTAATGGCAATAGCTTAATTGCTGCTAAATATGTATTTTAGCAGCAATTAACACTTTTTGTATATGTCCCTAAAATATTTAGCAACATTAGATCTAACGACACTTAACTAATGCTGATAAAGACTTTAACATTCTTTTTAACATGTATATTTATTGTCGCTAAAAAATATTTTTGTTGTGTGACCTTAAATAAGAGGTTATCGAGGACACAAATTAGGATAAGAGGTTAGTTAGATAGTTGAGCGTTGCCTGCTTATTCTTCTATACTATTAGTCGTGGTGTTGCTATTGAAATTTCTTGTCTTTTGAGTTTGATATTATTATGGATTTTTTACATTTTCCATTATTGTTATTCTTTGTATTTTGCTATGACTATTGTTTAGGATGATTTATTTGACAGGTTGTCTATAGTATTTTGTGAGGACTTTCTCCATTTCCATTAAATCTTCATATAGCTTTGATCTGTTTTTTCCTTAATCTGAGAAACTATCAAAAACAATTTTTCTACCTCCGAAGTAAAAGTAATAATAAGATATGCATACATTTTATCCTTTTTAAACTTTATTTTATATAATTAAATGTTATCGTTATTTAATATTAACAACTAAAGTGGAATGTATGATAAATATGGATTTAGACATCAACTGACAAGTTTTACTTTGCAATGTTACTCAAGTAAGAATAAGAGATTGGTTCAATGAACTTAAAAGGCACAAGATTTCTTTCAACATTATGATGTCAACCAATTGATATATAGCAAAACTGCCATCATAAGGCCATCACTCATGTATTGTCACACTCAGGAAACTTGTGTAAATTTTATTTATCTATTTTAAATTTTACAAGTTTTTTAAAAATAATAAACAATATGAACATTTTATTGCAATATCTATATTAAATTTATATATAATTTTAAAATTTGAGAAATAATTTAGATAATAAGTAATTAATGTTTACGGTAAAATTAGAAAAAAAAATAGTGATATAATTTTAATATATTAAAAAAGATAAATAAAAGCGAAAATTTATTTTTGAAATACCGAATAAGTAAAAAAAAATTGAACGAAAGGATAAAGCAAATGTAAATTTGTGATGTCTGACATCTCTTTGCTCTTTATTGGGGAAATAATGAAAATTTCACAATAATAATATAAGTTATTATTGAATAAAGTAGTAGTCCTGAAAATAGATAAATATTATTATGATGATATATAAATATTAGTACAAAAAATTTATACTTGAATCGTGCTGATACTATCTTAAGAAACTTCTTCAATAATATGAAATGTTTTCCTAGGATTAAACAAGTCTTTCCTATTTAAATAGAGAATACAAGAATCAGCAAATTAATTAACATCAACAAGTTATTAGTGAGAAAATAAAATAATACATCATATATTTGGCTTTGTAAATACACTTCAAAATAAATTCTATTGAAATATACATTTACTTCCACTCTTTTCTCACAGTGTTTACAACAAGGTGAAGGAATCTGTTGTTGTGGCATTTGCAATATAAATACTACTATTTTTTTCCTATTAATTTATACCGTTGATAATTTAAGATATTTAAAAGATATTATATAAAAAAAATTATTTTGATTAGTTAAATTTTATTGTATTGTATGTTTTTATTTATCGGTACTCTTAAGTAACAACCCATCTAAAACAATGGTGTGTTATCTTAATATTTTTTCTAATTTGGATCTACTTATTATTTAGTAATCATTTTATATTTTTTACTATTGAGGGGTGTTCAGCCACTTGACAATAAGAAGAGGGCGATTTGGTTGGTACCAGGCTCTAAAAGAGTTTTCTTCGAGCAATATCTTTTTATTTTTAACTCTAGCTCATATTCTACTTATTTGTAGGTTTATCTTTTCAATTGTTGATTGTGACATTATGTAACGACGAATAATAATATAATCTATACAAATGCTATATTTATTAAATTATATAATACAATACATTACAACATAATACAATATATTATATATCGTATTGTATTATGTTGGTATTATTTGTTCATAATATTAGATAAGAACATATGTTTATTAATTAATATACTTTTAAAAGATAATATATATCTTAAATATTTATTTTAATATCATTTGTAAAGCTTCTTATTTGTCTAATATAAATTTTAAATAATTAATTTTAATTTTTAAAATTTAATATAATCTTACGATTGTAATTGTGCATACATATGTACTTACCCCGTAATTACTAGACTGTATAATTACTAGGTTGATGATTACTACACTAATAATTATACCAATTTCAATTACTAGATGACTTTCCAAACAAGACCCTAGCTAAGAGCTAAAAATGTTAAAATTGTTAACAATTTGTTTTGTTTTTTTATCTTATATTGACTAGCAAAATTAAGCAACCAGTGTTGATTATTCTTTGAAATATGTACAATATCGGTAATTATGAAAATTCAATATGGTGATCTAATCTTTTAACATATTCTTTAAATATTGCCTTGGAGAGAAATACAACTAGTAATATCATTCCTAGCAAATACTGTAAACTTTTTAACTCCTAATGTATTTCATGTAAGCTAATTGGTGTACTAACCACAATCCAACCACAACAAGATTATTAGAAATTTTGGATTAATCACCAAAAAATTTCGAAGTGGTAAAATTTGTGGAAGAACTAAGTTAAATAATACTACTAAAAATGGTTGTCCACACAGTTTGATGTGTGAGTTAGGCGTACGTCTCTGATCTAAACAAAAGCTTGATATTGAAGTAGAGAAGGGTAGAAGAAACGGACTCATTATCCAATTTATGTCATTTTTTATTTGTACTACCCAAACTTTCTAGTTCAAGAAATAGCATCCACCCAAACCATTAAATTTTGAGGGAGTTACGCACATACTTCTTCACAATTTTGAGAACCTTGTTGAGAGATTCATTGACGAACACTTGTAAGGAATTCTCAAAGGTTGAGGCACGTCAAAGACACTGTTCTTAAAGATATTTCACCTGATATATTTTTCTTGTATGGAACATGTTGATATGTCTCGTATTGGTTATATATTTATTTTTTTCTTGTGATGGAACAGAAGTAATTAAGAATGTTATCCAAACATGGAATATCTTTTTCCGCTACGAACAATCCAACGTCTTCCTATAGAATCATATCAGCAAATGGAAAGACAAGTTCTCACACATTGCTGCTCGAGCGCCTCTTGCATAGTGTTGCAATTTATTGTTACAACTGTGAATAGACAAGTTGAAAGGAATCAATCAGTTGGAGTGTCAAACCCGCCCTCTCTACCTTTTTCCACTTAATTAAATACCAGACTCTTGTCAAGATCAAGGTTCAAACTCATAACATGCATGTAATCCACACACCATATACTACACTCTTACCACTAGACGTCTAGACCAAAGCCCTGGGGGCAACCTTGTTTAGTAACACTACTTCCTCAAATTTTCTTAGTGAGCTTATAGAAAATCCATTAGGTATTAGCGGTTGAATATGTCTACAAAATTACAATCATTTCTCCGAATAATATGTTTCTCTCCAAGGTAATATTTAAAGATCAAGTTAAGGACTTAAGTTGACCAACTAAAACTATGGTTTTTAGATTTTATTAGCTTTTTATCCGACTATAATACATAAATATGTCATTTAACTTGGCCTCATTTACAATCATTTCTCTGAATAATATGTTTCTCTCCAAGGTAATATTACTTTCCCAAGTAATATTTGGAGGAAAATTTGGCAAATAGTGTTTGTCCATATTATTTACCATTATTTGGCAAATAACCCAAATTCCCAAATACTAGAAAAACTAGTATTTGGGGCAAATTTCATTATTTGGGATCTTTTAAAAATTTAAATTCTACACCAAACTTTGATCTTTTGCAAAAACACTCTCTATATTAGTTGTTTGTGTTGTATTACATAATTTTTTACGTAAAAACACCAAAGTAGTGATGGAATATTCAGTGAATATGAAAGTGGTGATATGATTATTGATGAAGATGATGAACAATCGGCTCAGAGTAACAAAGTCATGTGCTTTGTCTACTTCACGATGTATGGAATGATGCTTGCAGCACTCACTCCGAACTACCATATTGCTCTAGTGTCATGGACACTGCTTGTTATTTGTTACAACGAAGATCTAATTGACTTGTAATACAAACTTATGGTTAGTTTTGATAGTTTTAAAACTTATGGGTATAAATCATATTTCCTAAAAAGGTGAAATATGTTTCCCAAATACTATGGCCAAACACATGGTGAAATTTCACCCATATTTTAACACAAATAATATTTGCCAAAAATATTTGAAAATCTATGGCCAAACACTAGCTAAATAAGAGGTTATGGAGGACACAAATTAGAATAGGAGGTTAGTTAAATAGTCGAGCATTGTTGTATACTATTAGTTGTACTATTATTTCTCGTGGTATTACTATTATAGTTTCTTGTCCTTAGAGTTTGTTATTATTTATGGATTTTTTACACTTTCATTATTATTTTTTCTTGTTATGACTATTGTTTAGGATGATTAATTTGACAGGTTGTCTAATGTCTATAGTATTTTGTGAGGACTTTCTCCATTTCCATAAAGTATCTCCCTATATAGCTTTGATCTGTTTTTTCGTTGATCGAGGATCTATCAAAAACAGTCTCTTGTGATAAGATATACATACATTTTATCTTCCCTAAATTTTATTTTATGTAATTATACTGAATATGTATTGTTGTTACTCTCTCTGTCTCATTTTATATGTCACTTTTTTATTTTGCACTTGCATTAAGAAATTATGTAACTTTACCCTTCTACCCTTATTTAATGTTTGCTTAAGTCAACTTTATAATAAATGATGAATACATTTTCAAGATTAATTAACTACTCTATCAAGGGTATAATAGGCAAAATATGGTAATTTATGCATAAATTTTATAAAACGACAAAATATTATGGTCCAGCTATTTATAGAAAAGAATGACATATATAAAAAGGGACGGAGGGAGTATATAGTAACAGCTAAAGTGGAATGTATGATAAATATTGATTTAGACATGAACTGACAAGTTTTACTTTGCAATGTTGCTCAAGTAAGAATAAGAGATTGCTTCAGTGAACTTTAAAAGCACAAGATTTCTTTCAACATTATGATGTCAACCAACTGATATAAAGCAAAACTGCAATTATAAGTTCAGCACTCATGTATTGTCACACTTAGGAAATTAAACTTGTGTAAATTTTATTTATCTATTATAAATTTTACAAGTTTAAAATAAAATAAAATTAATATGAACATTATATTACGATATTCATATAAATTGATGTATAGTGTTAGAATTTGAGAAATGATTTGGATAATAAGTAACTAATATTTAGGATAAATAGGAAAAAATAATTATATTTTTTGATATATTAAAAATAATAAATAAAAGTGAAAAATTATTTTTGAAATTCCGAACAAGTAAAAAAAATTGAACGAAAGGAGTAAAGCAAATGTAAATTTGTGATGTCAGACATCTCTTTGCTCTTTTCTCACAGTTTGTTTTACAACAAGGTGAAGGAATCTGTTGTTGTGGCATTTGCAATATAAATACTATTTTTTTTCCTATCAATTTGTACCATTGATAATTCAAGATTTTAAAAAAATACATAAAAAAATTACGATTAAAAAAGATTTATTTAAATTTCAAAACTCAAAAGTGTCACATAAATTGAATGGAAAGAATAGTACTACTTTTGTTAAATTTATATAACAATTTTTCGCTCTTTAGCATCAAATTATGTAAATTTTAACCAATAATTTAAAATGCTTTTTCACCATATTGACACAAGAAGAGTTGTAATTTATAAATACTTTTGTTTTAATTTTTAAATTATTTAAATTCAAAATATTAAGTTAATCTAATTTTATTTTGTTTGTAAAATTATTTAAATTACCTATGGATAAGCAAAAATGTCATATTAATTAACAAGAAAATGCCATGTATTTTAACCTTAAAACTTCCGACAAGAAAGAGTGGACCTAGTGTGCCAATATTGCCAAATTGATGAGGCAATTTTATCAGAAACATGTTTAAAGATTAAAGTCCAATAAAACAAGACAAAAATGGAGTTTCACGTGAAATAAAGCTCTAGCACATTTTTTGTCCAATCAATCAAGTAAGATACATGAATTACTTTTGCAAAACTTGTCTTGAAAATAAATTTTGACACAATAAGGTTGTGTACAGTAGGCCTTTATGATCAGATCCTTTCCTGAACTCTGCACATAGTGAAAGTTTTAGTGTATCGAACTATCATTTTTTTACCATGATCTTAGAGAAATGGGAAAACTACAGGCACAAAAACACCTAACTAATAATCAAATAAATACTTCTTCATGCTACATATTTATATCAAATTAATAAATATATGTATTCAAATATACATATATAACTATCACTTAATCATTATTAACAAATAAATATTTTTATTTTCTTAATTTACCTAATCATAATAACTAAATTGATTTGACGTGAACACCAAATAATTAAGTTTTTACCCCATAAAGCACATGAGATCTTGTGAACTCTATGTATGAATAGGAAAAAAATTTAAACTTTAGCATATATGCATTAATAGAGTGAAAAGGTTTTACACGATCAAGTCAATTAAAAACTTAGATTTCTACTTTCTTTAATTAAATCCATCCAACTAATCTACCATATATTATACCTATGGTAGGAGGAAGACTCTTATTACATATGAAAACTGGAGGCTCTCCCCTTACATAAGATTAAGGTACATAAAAAAGGAAAGAAGGAGAATCTACTAATATGATTAATAAGTAAAGTGAGAGACAAAATGTGTAGTGTGGAGCCTAATTAGCTTTGGATTAGTCTTTAAATATTGACATAATTTATGATTAGTTATATTATTAAGATTAAGATGTTGGGTTCGAAAGTGATTAGGGCGTAATGCAGAAGCTTATAATTGCAAATCATAAGACGATAAATTAGACGACACATAAAACTATATTAAAAGACATAATATTATTATTTGATATGACCAATTGACCTACATAATTTAAAACTAATAAAAAACATCAAATATGTAGAGAGAAAATCTCTCCATAAACAAAATTCTTTAAACGACTACATTGTGAATTCTATTGTATTTTGCTATGAGAAGAGCGGTCTTCAATTTATAGAGTTCCAAACCTTCCGTCTAAGGAAAGAATAAACCAAATATGGAAGAAAATTATATTTTCCTTTCAGAAAAAGTTCAAGCATATATTGTCACGCCCCGAGACGCGGACACGGGACCTAGGACCACAAGTGATCCCAAGCTAACCCTGCTGGCATGATCATGAGCATACTAAAGATAATAAACTGATGCGGAAGCTAAATCATAAATAAGATGAATAGATGGGGAATACC
>JAJOOH010037654.1:0-10752 GCA_029582605.1 Solanum gracilifrons | reverse complement strand
CCTTGGTGGATAGAGTTGCCTGGTACCTGTTGTTAGTGGGAGGTACCCTACCCTCTGTGCAAGCTGGTGGCGCCACCATGGTTATCAAATAAAGAAAAGAATGTCTCTTTCCTAATTGGATAACTCTACTTTTAAAATTCCAGTAACACCCTTACCATCATTATTGTTACCTTTCTTAAAAAAAAGAACATCATTACCATCAATTAGCTAATGCACTGAACATGGACCCATTGGATTTATGAAGAGTTAGTTGTGATTCTTCTATCGGGTGGAGAAGTCGATGAATGTTTATAAGTAAAGATTACAACTTGTTAAATTTTTTCAATGTTTGTCACTTTTAACTTCTTTTCCATTTTGTTGTACTCCCCCCCATATTACAATAATTGCTAGCCTATGAAAGGCATCGGCATATAATTTCAACAAAGAATTTTCCCTTTTAGCATCAACATATTCGAGTGCAAGTCCATAACACGCCGAAAGATTAATAAATGTTAAGGCATAAGATAAACATAGACTTAATATTCACAACTTTTTATGTGCATGAGTCTCTACAAATAGGATAAAACTACTTACTAAATAACTATTGCGTCTTTAAATGTATGAGTCTAATAAAAAAGGGGTTATACAAAAGATGCAACATGCCAAGGCTACAAAATAGGAACAACAAACTTTACAAAAAGGATGTTTTCCTAGTAACATTGAATTGCTTATATCCCATATCACCTTTGAAGTAGAGTGTTAGCTTCATTAACTACATCAATGTTATAACAAAGTTGAATTAGAAGACTTCTTCCTTCTCGTTCCTTCCTCATGTGTCACACTTTTGTAGTTGTTCCCACCTTTAGCTTTCGTCACCTCAACCATGCAAGGTTGCAAAGTTAAAAACATGTGAAAGATGTTTCAACTGCATTTATCCACTCATCAATAGTTAAGTCTAAAGGCGTCTTTTGATATTGAAACTTGAAGGGATCTAATAGGTCCAAAGAATTCGAGGTTTAAAATATACAAAACTAGATTATTGGGAGATTAAAAAAGCATAGCTGAATATCAATTCCACCTTTGTGAACAGCTTCATTAAATTCTATATTGTTGACGTTAATGTCAGGTCTTGCATTTTCTTTTTGAATAAAAATATGAGCATTTGACTCTAGAAGAACTTTTTTGATTAAGCAAGCCCTAGTGATAACTTTAGTCATAGATAAAATAGGTTTCATTTTCTAAGTTCCTACTATTCGATTTTTGCTATTCCGTTTAGCTACCTCCTTGACCACAAAAGGAAAGATCCATGTTTTTTCTGAAAACCACTTGATTCCATTCTAATCAAATCTAGGACGTTCAACATCAGCCATAAACACAACTTTTGTAATGAAGTTCTTACTTTTGTATGATATGTATATGGGTTGGACTCTTCTCGTTCAGGGAGAAGGTAGTACTTTTCATAGTTCTTTGATAGGAAAAATCATTTTCATTAATGTTAAATACATTAAACATATCTAAAAACATTGAATTTGAATAGAGCGTATCTGGATCAATCATTGATAGACCAATTTTTTCTTGATGACAAGGGAAACCCTCAGCCGCTACCCTTCGGATGCGCACCGGGTAAAACCCCCGCTCCTATGCAATAACTCGCAAACCACACAGAAGAGGTAACCCGTATTAGGCAAGTTCGGTGCGACGAGCTTGGCCCAGAAGGAAAACCCCTTGCTTTCGCTAGCAAGGGATTTCGAACTTGAGACCTCCAACATGGAAGTCCCAAGTCCAAACCACTGGCCAGCCCGAAGGGTCATTGATAGACCAAATTGGACCTTTACCTTTTCATTTCCTCTATCATATGAGGCTTTATAGCACTCGTATGTGCCCTATTAGCACCTTCCTTGGATATGTCGAAAAAGTGTCGCTGTTAACATGTCTATGGCACAAGCTAAAGATCAAACATCCGTTCGACGATGAAGAGGAGTTATCTTTACCAGATTAATATTGATTTGAATTCGTTTTCTCCCAACTCTATCTACAAGATTTGATCACACATCTACTGTAGTGCCATTGGCAATGCATAAACCTTGTCTGCTTCCAAATTCGTCCCAGAGCACGGTCTGAAGTGTGAAACAATAGCACAGCTTGCTTTAAAGATCCATGTGGAACATCCCCTCCTTTTCTTTCTTTCAAAACCCATTCACATTAGCTTGATGTTCCTCAATTGTTAGTCTTACTTTTCCTGGGAGTTTTGTTTTGATATAAACATTTTCTAAATGATTTCGGAACATTACTCATAGGAATAACCTATTTTTATATATTTTTAAGTCTGATTGTAAGTAGGCCTTTGGCCATGTTTCATTGTGAAAATAGAAAAAAATAGTTTTTGTTTTCAAAGTGAAAAGTGATATTTGAAAATTGGAGTTGTGTTTGACCATGAAATAAATTAGTATTGTTTTTGAATTTTTGTGAGTAATTTGAAGTGAAAACAACTTTTTGTTGTTTTTAGAATTTCTGAAAATTCTTGAAAAAGTGAAAACAAACTTCTTCAGAATTTTACGGCCAAAAATGAACGTGAACAATTTTCATGGACAAACACCCCAATTTTCTTTTTGATAAGATAAATAATTTTATTAACATTTGGGGGGAAACCTCGTATACAAGCCATATACCAAAAGAAAAGAACCTACATCAATTGGGACCTCCCAAGTACATCAAAAAGAAACTAGGGACAAAACACTACTCTGCATTTAAAAAAAAACTAGTTTCATCCCTTCGCCCTCCTATTCCTCTCTTTCTAAATGACCCACATGATTGGTAAGGGGGGAATGCACCACGCCCTCCGTCTTTCCTTTACCCTTCTATGAGTCCAAATTTGCAAGACCTCCTTCACTATACCTGACATGACCCATTGCATCCTAAACAAATTTAGGGAATAAGGGCTACCCTTCAGAACTGACTAGTCACGTTACAATGCAAAAGAAGATGATCTACACTTCCACCAACACTTTTACACATGAAACACCAACTGACATAGGTGATTCTCCTCTTTCTCAGCTTCTCTGTTGTTCAGAACACACCCTTGCCGCCAACATACAAAGAAAAGAACCTTCCTTGGTGCTCTAGGATCCAAATGGAGTCGCGGGGGAAGGTACCTTCATCTCTCACTAGCATCCTCTTATAAAAGGAGCTAACAATGAATAATCCGTCATCACTCTCCAGCCACTTCAGGAAATCCAATAAGTTGTTTGGCATGTCCAGGCCATACAAAAGCTCTATCAAATTGTGAAATTCTTCCACCTACCAATCATGAAGGTTCCTTTTGAACACCCTCGTGAGACCTACAAAATTTGGACTGTCATCTCTCTGGCAAGAAATGCGATAGAAATTAGGAAATGCTTCCTTCAACTCGATCTCCCTGCACCACTTATGTGCCCAAAAACTAATCCTAGTTCCATCCCAAGCTTATATGAGATATTTCTGACTGTAAGTTATTCATTGCTTTAGATTTACAGCATATAATAGGAACTAAAATAGGGATGAAGTTAAGAATCCAGAATACAACTGTGAAACTGTACAAGAAAAGGTGAATTTTCTCAATCTCTCTCTATAAATACATAATCTTGTCAGTGAACGAAAAAAGGGGAAAAGGCTAAGAACACCCTTAGACTTGTTTTGAGTTACCAGTTACACACTTATACTTTGCGAGGGTCCTATGAGCCCCCCTAGACTAATTTTAGCTATTTGCTGAGGTGTCAAGAGAGCGAGAAACACAAATATAAAAACAATTATATTTGCATTTAATTTTCCTTTCTCTTTTCCGTTCTTTCTCTTTTCTTATACTTCTCATTTTTCGTTTTCATAGATTGAAATGAAGATTGGGTTAAAATACTCCATAGTCACAGTTATAGAAGCATATTTCTATGTTTCCCTAATTAAATATTCCTAATTATGGAACTGAGGAATTGACAAAACAGATTGATTAATATTGTGAAACCTTAACAACAAAAAGTCAACCTCCAAAAAGCCCAGATTTTAAATTGGTATTTGCTGAAACTGCATATGCCATCTGGATAGAAAGGAATGTCAGGATATATGAACAACTGGTTGTGGATGAGATTAGATTGACTAGAAATATTGCTTATGCTTGTAATATTAGAGCACCATTGGGTGCAAAGGATGTACTACAATCATGGCTTGTAAAGTCATAGTTCCTGTTGAGTTCTGATGAGGAGTCTGGTAGATAGCAGTAGGATGGGATGGTGTTATAAATGAGACTAAGCTGGCTGAGCTTGATTTGTAATTCAGATTCAGGTGATTGTTGAAAAAAAGTTAGTTACTTAAAAAAAAAAAAGTCAACCTCCATATATGTAAATGACTGATTAGGATAATTAACTCCTTTGATATTTTCCAAACTTAAACCCAATTAGATTTGTACCATGAGTTCAATTTCAACCCAAGAAAACTTAAACAAAGAAGACTTCCCGATAAGGAACAAAACCCATTGCAGATGTCGATTTAACGGAAAAAAGACCAGAATATTTACACAAGGGACTAATTTTCCTATTAACTTTTTTTTCCCTCTGTTATAGTGCTGCAAAAATGGTGGAATGATCGCGTATGCCGATTAAAATTTGTATTTTATTACCGACAACGCGAAAAAATGGAGCAGCTGCAGTTGCCTTTTGTTATCTCAAAAAAGGTAGATATGTCGTTGATGGTGGGTGGTTCATGGTCGCTCTTTTGGGTCTTTTGGTGGTGCAATGGATGGAGTGCTTGGTCTTTGTAGTACTGTCCGAAGGGTGAAATGTCGATAAGGGAAAAAGAAAGAGAATCAGGAAACAAATTTAAAAAAACAGGAAAATAATAAGAAAAACTATATATTTTATTAAAATATATATGTGGCAGCGCGTGATATACACCACTTAACTTGGATTTGGGTGTGTACTTGGTAAATAAAACAAATCATAAATCAAAATTTGCTTAGTCTTTTAATAGATGAAGTTATAAACATTGTTAAGGAAAAAACATTTTGTGATTCCTTTGTTATGATTATGGCATGCAATGAGTTTTTAATTAGAGAAACATGATTAGTGAGGATTCATATAACCGACCTGAACTTGTTTGGGATTGAGGTATTGTGTTTGTTTGGAGGTGAGGAATATAGCTGACCCAATTTGTTTGGACTGAGGATTAGTTTTGTTGTATATGCAAGTAACTCTAGGTATTGATTATTCCCAATACTCCTTTTGTCCCAATTTATGTTTCAATACTTTGTTTTTTAGTTTGTCCTATAAAGAAGTTCATAATTCCTTATTTAGAAACAATTTAACTTTAATTTTCTCATTTCACTGTAGGTATAAATTATTCCCAATATTCCTTTTGTCCCAATTTATGTTTCAATACTTTCCTTTTTAGTTTATCCTATAAAGAAGGTCATAGTTCCTTATTTAGAAACAATTTAACTTTAATTTTCTCATTTCACCCATAATGAGATTATTTATAGTTAGTCACACAAATTTCAATGGCTTCTTTTTGGACTACAAGTTTCAAAAGTCTTTCTGTCTTTTTCAAACTGTATGTCTAGTCAAACACTGCCACATAAACTGGGACATAGTAAGTATTATTTTGCACAACAATGGGCTTTTATACTGGCATCACAGTTCTCACGGAAAAAAGAAGAGAAAAAAAAATACTGTTTACTTGTTAAGGTCACAAGTTTTAACATGCTCAATTTTTTCTAATGGTAAAGTAGTTTGTGTGTATGAAAGCTTGAGGAAAAGGGTTTGTCTCAGTTCATGACTCTTCTTGCAGCTTGAGATGTCTTTAAAGTAGCCTTAAATTTACATGTTCATTTTACTATCGTTGTGTTCTTATTGCTGTTAATTTACTGTAATTTACAGTCTTGGGCTGCAGCTTCAATCTTAAAGGAAAAGATTAACAAAGACGATATATTCTTTCTCGTAAAACAATGGTTAAAGTTCAGATGCACTAAAGAAGAGGCAAACAATGTCTATCTGAAGCTGCGTTCCTTAAAGAAGATGTTTTTGCGGAGATTGGATCCGAGCGGTAATGCTTCAAGCTCTTCAAGATATTCTATATCACCAGTGAAATCTGTTGGAGAAGAACCATATAAGGAAAGCATATCACAAGCTGCAATATCTGCCCCACTGAATGTGGAAACTGATATCATAGACAGGTTACAAGATAATGAGTTAAGTGGAGAAGGCACTGTGACTCCTACAGAAAAACTTAGGGATAGTCAAAGGGAAAAGGTCATTAAGGAGGTTCAGTGTGGACATGGCAAACGAATGTCCATGCTGGAACAAGAGGAACACGAGAAAATTGAGGAGTTCCATAGAATCTGGGAGAAGAAAAATGAAGTGCTAGAGGAGGAGTGCAGACTGGAGATAGCTGTTCTTCGCGCTATACATGGTGAGACTGCAGCAACAAAGGATGGACAAAAATCATTAGAAACTAAGTTTGCAAAGAAAATTGAAGTGCACACACGCCTAAAGGACCAGCAACTGAAAGAGCTTAAGGCTAAATACTCTGCTATGAGGAATGAGGAAATGCAGAAGGTTTCATCGCAGCAGACCAGAGAAAACTCCTCTGGTAGGGGCCATGATTCTGGAGACGAGATGGAGTGCTCTCAGGAAAATTTAAATGTCTCTGACAGTATTCCTAAGACAGCTGTCTCTGCCTTGCAGGGTGACATGGCAGCATCTGATGCACCTGCATCTTCTCCAGCAGCGTGCCATGTTCTTCCTGTTCAATCTACTAATGTTTTAGCAGCTTCAGTTTCAGATGAGCTAGCTGAGATCACATCCATGGGGAGTGAATCAGTTACTGCTGTTAAGCAGTCTAATGAAGCCGGTAATTCAGGTGACAGTGAAGAGGCAAATGCTTGCAAGGTTCCTCTGTCTCCCAAAGAACATACTGGTGAAGTTGCATTGGACAAGCGAAGTAGAGTTTGTTTGGAAGTATCTGAAGTTGCTCTTAATGAAGCTGTTGGACATGATAAAATATCTGAAGTAAATAACACTATTCAAGAATTGGTTACAGAAAATAATTCTTTTTTGCCAAATGTTGTTGGAAACCAGAGAGACAAAGTTAGCCCCATTGACGGAAACTCAATAACTCCGGATGAATTACCAGGAGACATGCCTTGTGTAGCAGCAGTTCCTACTTCAGATGATGCTAGTTCTTTACCGCAAAATCCAGTATGTTTGCTTTTGTTTTGCACGTTTATATGATGCATGTGTTGGATCATCCTGTTGTCTGTTTAGGTTCTAAATCTGGACACAAGTAGTTTAGGGGTTTCCCTGGGAAAGTTAAAATATCTTTAATTAGAGGATGTGTATTCCGTCTCGTAAAGTAAGTTAGTGTTATCTCAGGTGTCTTTCCACTTATATCTCCCAAAAATCGTGTACATGTTGTGCAAGCACATGCATTTTCTTTCATTGAGTTATGGATATAATCAGACTGATTTGTTATTGATAGTTTTTCACTTATGCTGGATCAGGTAAATTTAGATGAATGTTCCCGTTCTTCCGGAGATAATGGAACACACAATAACGATATGCCACCTGGTGAAAACCAGATTGAAATGCAAACTGAACTTGTTTCTGGACATAATATAAACAGCACTTCTGATGGCAATTGTGAGCAACATCATAGAGTAGATGATGGTGTTCCCGTTGCCGCTCACCATACTCGCAGGGAGTCTGCACCTCAAGCCCACGATGAAAGAAACTCTATTCCAATCCCTGGATCCTCTCCCCATGCAGCAGGACCTTCACATCAAGCTGTTTCTCCAGCTGGGGAAAATCTGGAGCCTTGTGCATCTGTTCAGTCAGACGTTAGGGTTACCCACAATCAATCTTTCTTACCAGCAGTGAGTAGATTGCATCCTCAATCAACTACGAATCCGTGTGTATGTTCTCAGAATACTGAAACTGTGTTTCAAGTGGTTCAGGGTTCTGCTGAACTTCCTAGTCAAGTAATCTCTCAGACTAACACTAATGTTGCCTTTGTTCAGGGATCCGTGCGTCCTGCCCATCAGATGGCCACTTGTAATTTAGCTCTTCCTTTCCATGCGGACCCTCTTCATATAGAATGGGAAAGAATACATAAAGAAAAAGAACAAGTGACAAAGGGCCTTGAGGATATGGTTTGTGTCCAATATCCTCCATGATTATAACTCAGGACTCCATGCATCATTTTATTAACCTGTTTTCCTCTCTTTGAATAGAAATTGCATTTGAGATCTGAGTGCAAGAAAGAGATAGAGGAGGCTATAGCACCAATCCGTAAGAAATATGATTTAAAGCTTCAGGAGGCTGAGGCAGCATATCTTTTGAAGAAGAAGGAGCTTGATATGAATCAGAACAAAATTCTCATGAATAAAGCTCTAGTTGATGCTTTCAGATTTACATTCATGGATGTCAAAATTTCTGATCTTCCAGGTATACAGCAAAGTATTTTAATTGTGTATTATGTGTTCCTAAACATTAGTTGTATGTTTCCTGTTTACAACAAAATACCCAGTGTTATCCCACACGTGGAGTTTTGGGAGGGTGGTGTGTACGCTGACTTACCCCCTACCTTATAAAGGTAGAGAGGGCTCTATATTTGCTGTTTACCGACATTAATTATGACATAGGGGAATTGTGTTGTTGACTTCAACTTTTTTGGTGGCCCCTACACATATTGTTCAACATATCTAACAGCTAAATCTTGTTGATTGAATCTCGTTCTTGGAATGAACCATGATCTCTACCTCGCAGACTTAATGTCTTTAGCCGAATTCTATATCTTTCTGAGGCCTAATGTATCTCAAACTACAACCCATAATTCTTTGCTATTTCTTGAAGTTGTGTTATTTGATGCTTCAGATTGCTAATTTCCTTATAGTATACACGTGTACTTGGTCTGTATCTAGTTCAAAGGCCCACAAAAAACTCATTTTTATCTAATCATAATGATCGTGCATCACATGTATAATTTTCAGCAATTAACACAACATGAAAAACTTGATTTTAGTATCTATCGTTTCTTTCCAGTTGTGCTTCCTAGTTATATGCCGCATCCAGATCAGGTACGGCAGCAGCAGAGTTTAAGATCTTCCACAATCAGTGGTTCATCCTCAGCTCGCCAACCTGTGGAGTCCCAGCAGACTGCTATCTCATCTTCGCTAGTTGCTAATGGTTCAGTACATTCTGCAGAAGCTTGTTTGCCTCCATTAAGATCTTCATCTGTTGCTGGTTCATGTAGCCAACCTGCTGCTGTTAGTCGTTCAGCCACATTTTCTGCAGGAAGTATAAGCAGGCCGCCGCCTATCATTAGTGCAATCACTCCTTCCAGGGGTAATCATCGATTAGGTGGCGAAGTTCGTGCTCCAGCCCCACATCTTCAGCGTTTCAAGGGACCAACATCAACATCTGTTAGCAGTCCGTCAACCCTTCCAAATGGCATGCCAGTTCATCCACGACCCGTTTACGTGGCTGCATCTCTTCGATCAACACTGCAAAATCCAATACAGCCACCCATAGTGCAACAATTACCTGTAAATCTTTCTGATTCTAGGAATACGTCCTTGGACCATGGACTTGGAGGACTGCCTGCTATACAAAATCCATCTCTCTCAGCACGGGAACTGCTTCAAGAAATGGAGAATCGATCTCGTGCAAACAGGCCTAATTTTATGCCACCTTTACCAGATATAGGCTGTAACTTTGATTCATTAGACTTATCTGATTTTCATTCACTGGGCAGTGTACAGAGAGGTCCTATCTCTTCAGAGCCAGCTACTAATGTAAGTTCTGTTGTTTGTGTGTCCGATGATGACTGAACTATTGAATAACGAAGTGGATTTGCTTGTGTATTTGTGGGTCAGCTCTTCTATCTGTATGTATAGAAACTTCCTTTTTAGAAAAATGAAAAATGCAGACTGGAAAAGAAAGCTGTCAGAGGACATTACCAGAGGTCTAACCAAATTTAACCTAGGGAGAGGAGGCTTTGGGGAAATATCTGGGTACGCATCTCTTCTCCACCTGCTCTATATTTTTAGGGTTCATGAGTAACACAGCTTTATATGCTCCTATTATCTGTCTGTATTTATATTGGAATATCATCGTTTAGATAGATTACGCATGAATGCTTAGGTCTCTCATAATCCCATGTTTCTGAATCTATGAATGTAGCTAGGCATGCTTAATTCATTGTACCTTGACACTGCCAAAGCTGATTTCATTTACATTATAATTCCGGAGAAGTTGGTTTTGAACTGTGCAAGTGTACTATCTCATGATCTGAACCTTTCTGGAGCTGATTTTCACTTTATATAATTTGGCTTTTTATCCTGTGAATTTGTAGCAATAGCTCGAGCTTCAATATTTCAGTCTTGAATTCCAATAAACAACTTAAATCATTAAATCTGAACAAGAAGAAAATTACCACTAAATATACCTTAATTAGAAGAACTCAGAGACTTAAAGTAGAACTAGATTCTCTACAACCTCTCAAGGGTTTTCCCATCTTCAATCATACAAACTTAGAAAAATCACACGACGATTAGTATTTATAGGGTCTTATGAAATAGGGTTAAACCCCAAAGTAGAAGTTGTGAGAAATATATAAGAAAAATATTATTGAATTGTGTATCTAAATAGTTACATTGAGACCCTATTTATAGACACTACATTGGAATCCTTTTCCAACTAGGATTCCTATTCTTATTCCTATTCTTATTTCTATTCTACGTAGGAAATACTT
>JAJOOH010037652.1:0-12558 GCA_029582605.1 Solanum gracilifrons | reverse complement strand
GTGTTTCCTAATATAAGGACAACAATTTCCTCTCTTCTACCGATATGGTAAAAATGACTATTCATTTGCACTTTTGCAATGACTTTTCATTTTCCCTCAAAAATTGGTTCCCCCATTTTCATTGGTTCTTCCACTTTCCATTTTCTCTTTTTATTTCCCATTTACTATTTCCCATTCTCACCTTGCTAAACCCAACAAAACGTTACTGTGAGTAACGTTTTACACCTTAAACGCTACTATGAGTAACGTTTTAAATTTGCAGGATTTGTTTCTGCATTTGCAAGGCTGACGTGATTGGATTCTCAATAAACGTTATTGTGAGTAACGTTTTACACCTAAAACGTTACTCACAGTAACATTTATTCATTTAACGTCGTCAGCTCCGTCAATTTTTGTCTGTTGAATTTTTAAAATAAAAATAACCTAAAACGTTACCATGAAGTACGTTTATAATACTTTTGTAAAAAATTTAAAAAGCGTATTAGTTTGGTGAATTGATTTTTAAAATAGCTTATTTTGGTCAATGCTTCCACTTATACTCCTTCATGTTTTAAGAATTGGTGCCCTTTTAGTACTCTCTCAAACATTCGTCTAATTTTTAACAGTGCACGTGAGAAAGTTTCCCCAAAATTCAGTTTTGCTTGTCCTTCACATTCCTTATTGAATCAGACTTCTGATTTGTCTCATCCGTTTCTATTTCTTCTCCAAATCAAATCATATATTCAGAATTACATAAAAAAAGTAATTTTTTTTTGAAAGCAACTATGTTGTTTAGGTGCATCAGAGAATCAACTCATAGTGTAGTTAAGGTGCAATTTTGGAGCTGTTTCGATGCTTTTTAGCTGCAATTTTGGTGCTTTCTTCATGTTGTTTTTGGTGTGATTCTAGTGCTGTTTTAGAGTGAATCTGGTGCGTCTGGTTTGAAAACAGAGTAAAAAACAGGGGACTGATGGTAACAGAGTGGGTTGATCAGAGAGAAATCTTGAGCCACGGGAGCGTTGAAGGTTTTCTAAGCAACTGCGATTGGAATTCAGTGGTGGAGAGCATATGCACGGCATGGCCAATGATGGCTGATCAACACTTGAATGGTGGAGGAAATCAATATTAGACTAAGAGTCGAGACGTGTGATGGTTTGTGAAGTGGGAAGGTCTGGAAAAGCTGATAAGGGAGTTGATGGAAGGAGAGAAAGGTAAAGAGGCAAGGAAGAAAGTGAAGGAGATTGGAGAGGCAACCATTAATGCAGTAAAAGAAGGTGGATCATCATGGCAAACGTTGAATGAGCTTATTCATGAGTTAACTGAAAGAAAAAATGTTTGAATTAGTATGATTTTCTTGTGCGAGTAGAGGATACCGTTAACTTGTTACATGGATTAAGGATAATTTCAGAAATCTTCCTTCTGGGTTTTGCCGGTGATTTACCACATTACACTTGCTTCTTTTATTTTTATATTTTGTAACTATTTCACTTCATTAAATTTATTTAAATAAATATAAATAAACTATGATTTGACAATATGTCCCTCTTTATATTAATTTTTTTCATATTATTCCATATTATTGAAAAATGATTTATTTAATAAATACTTTAAAATAAATCAGTTTGAAGAAATATGTTTCTTTGTTTGGTTAAAAAAACATGTGTATATACATATAATATATATATTATAATATTAATTTATTTGTGTTGATTTATATTTAAATATTTATTAAATAATTAAATGAAAAATTAATATAAAAAGGATAAATTTTAAAAAGTCATGATTGATTTAAATTTATTTTAAAATAAATTTAAAGAATGATTACAAAAAAAACAAAATAAGGAATGTAAGCGTACTATAAAATACAAGAAATGTAAGTGTTATAGAGAGAAACCTGAAAAAGAGGTCTCTAAAATTAATTGGAATGAATTAAGGACCTTTTTTATTTTCTTAAGTATAAAAATGAATATTTCTTAATCTATTGTAAAAAATAATAATAATCAAAATTTAAAATAAATTTATAAAAGACTAAAAAATTGAATCTCTCAAATAAAATATCAGTAACATGAAATAAGAGTAAAATGGTAGAGATCTTATTTTTAATTTGTAAAGAGAAATAATACGTAGAAATTAAAACATTTTGATTTCTAGCTAACTAAAGAATTAAATGGGGCAAAAATGTGAAAATAAATAATTGTCAAAAAAGTAAATTGAAAAAAGTGAGGGCAAACAAGTTTTGAGTTTGTTTTTCAAATTTCAAATATAACTATAAGTCGTATTTTAAATTTTCATAGCCAAATAAATTAAGTGATTTTTTTTTTCTAAAAAGAGTGAATAATTCATGATTAAAAGGTGGTCTTTATATAAGTTGTCACCCTTATTTTGGATGTTGATAAGTCTCACAATTTGCAATGTTTAAAGGGAATACTTATTTCCTTATACTTATTTTTGGAATTTTTTTTATAGTGTCAACAACAACTTGTCAACTACAATATCTTTTTATTTGAAGTTGTTGAACATGTGAATTATTGAAATTTGGTAAACATATTTAATATTACTTAATTTAAATGTCTTACAACGTGCTAGTTGAAAATAATTAAATGATTCTTAGGGAGGGAGTTGCTAATATTGTTGGCAAGTGGCTAAAACGTAATCCACTTTAAAAACTTTTAGAAATTGAACGAAAAGGACATTCTGTTGATTCAAAAAGTTGTTCTTCTCATCTAATGAAAAAACCTAAAATTAACAAAGTTCAAAAGTCAAAGGTAGAAGAAACATTATATTATGAAGAACCCAAATAACCAGAAAACAATCAGAATCATCAATCATAGATCCTGTTAATCATTAATGATGGAATTCGAATTTTCATTAAGAAAATTCAAAGTATATGGAGGTATAAAGTATACGAAAAAGTCTAACGAGATTCAACGGTGAAATGCATAAGCATAACCCATCTTGATATACCCTTGGTTTTCTTTTAGCATCATTTTAATTAACAAAATACAATTATTCATCTATTGTCACATCCCAACTTGCAATATTTAAAGGGTAATTTACCCCAATTTCATTATTTTAAGAGTTAATTATTTATATTCACAATAGTTTGCAATATTATATATATTTTTTATCATATTTATTCAAATACATGTATTCGAGATACAAATTAATTAGTATGTCTAATTAGGGGATACTGAAAGCCATTTTAATTAAAGAATGTGTCTAATTAATGAATATAGCTGAAAGACTTTAGAGGATAGGACATATCAATACCTCTAAAAAAAATTCATAATCCTTTTTTTTTGTTGGCAATTTAGCAAAGTTTAAACTTCTTAACTCAAATTTATGAACTCCAATCCAAATACATGCATATATTTTGTCAGATCCATATACATTTAATCAAATAAACTGATTAAAACTAGATACATATAATCAGGGGCGGCTCTAATAAATTGGTGGCCTAAAGCTAAATCCGAATGGAGGCCTTAAATTTGAATATATACTTTTTATGAAGTTTATTATAGTCAATTATTTAATCTTTCTTGAAACACAGTATTCATAATTTGTCAGACTTCAATTACTTCTTTGCTCTTTTATAAAAAGTTTCTATTTTCTACAAATAATACTCAATATTTAAAAAAAAATATACTTATGACCTATTACTTTTTAAAAAAATGAGGCTCCTCAAATTTTGGGGCCTAAGGCAATTGCTTTTATTTCATAGCTGTAGAGCCGCCCCTGCATAGTGCATATGATCTTAACTCAATAATGTGTCAGATACATGCATACATTTTGTCAAATACATGTACACTTAAATCAGTATACTGATAAAAAATAGATACATATAATCTTAACTCAATAATGTGTCAATATATCCGTAATCTTCACTTACTGTTTCCACAAACAATTGTTTTTTTCGAGCAACAATAAGCCTCGAAGTAAAAAAAAGGGTAAGCAAACTAATACTGAAACTTTTCAATTACGTTCCTGGCTGGTCCAACATCTAACCACCGTGGTATTGCTTCACCTTTTGATTTGTTGTTGTGAGCCACAATGCACTTATCGTCAACGTTGCCAGAGTCAGAGAGAAGGATGAGGCGGCGCCAGCGACGACATGGGATTGGTTTCGCTGAGGCTCATCAAAGAAGAAACAGAGGAGAGGGCGAAGTGAGAGAAAGACTGCATTGATTTGAAGTGAATGCATAAATTATGGAGAGAATTAAGTGAGTAGATAATTAAGTGCTTTATTTTTGGTTAATTTTAAAAGAATAATGTATCTCAATGAATCTAATTTAAAATATGATATAAAATTCCTTATTTATATGAATTTATACGTAATTATTTGAAAGTATATATAAAAATTGTATATATGGTATTGATCCACTTCTAATATGGTAGTTTTCCATATTTAAAAGGTATAGAACATGGCTTGCTATTTCCTTTTCGATGGGCACACACGCTTTATGAAACATGCAACAAAGAGTATGTTAACTTATAAGCAATTAAGAATAAATAGTCGATCATGTTAATTACCATCAATTACAATCTATACTTACCATATATAGTTGATTACATAATACTCCTATTAATATAGGATTTTTAAAAATTGTTTTTACCATGTATACTACTTACCATATTTAATATTTTACCATGTATAATTTTCTTGAAACCTTATAAATAAGGTGATAAACTCATTAATTTTAAAGGAATAGAAATCAAGATTTTTCTGTGATTCAAAAACCATACTTGTATCCACTAGCAATATGTCAAGAATTCTGCACAAGATCGAGGAGAAGCTTCACATACACCACAAACATGGAGATGATGATATTCATGTAACTCAAAACAAGCCTGAAGAGCCCCATGTGATTAATGAGGAAATCAATGTAGATAAGAAAGAGGAAGTTGTTGATCATAAGAAAAGGAATATGGTGAAAAAAATTGCTGGGAAAATTGCCAAAAAAATGATACATGCTCATCACAGAACCCCTAGAGAGGAAGGCGAAGAAGAGGAAGAGGAGGGAGAAGAGGTAGAAGAAGGAGAAGGAGAATCCGAAGGAGAAGGAGGTTGTTTTGGATTTGAACTCGATTTTGACTTTTGAATTTTTATTACTAGTATGATCTACATATCAACCCAATTTTTGTGTGCCTTTAAATTATATTTGCATTCTTGTTATTGATTTAATTTAAAAATTTATGTGCTCTTAAGATACTTCGTAACAAGAGGTTTGAAATTTGTAGTATGTTATCGTCTTATGATTTTTATGTCCATGTAAACATGTAGCTCCTCCTTCCACTTGAAAAATAGGCACATTGGAGTAAATATTTTAACGTCGTCTATATATTGTTCAAATAGGCTCTTAATTTAAAAAGAAATTCCCCCGAATGTCTAATTGTGAACAATTTTTTAGCTCAAATCAATTTAGTGACAGAGGTAGGATTTTCTCTTTGAAATATGAAGGAACTAAAAACATGAATAACTTGAAGATAATTCAATATTAACTATATATATACATAAAAATAATTTTTATTATATATACATTGTATAATTTTCAGCTGAACCCTCATCTCTTCTTGACTCCACCGCTATGAATAATTTTAATTTAATAGGAATGAAGTCAGTGAATGAGGATTGACTAGAATTGTCAAGTGAGATAAAAGTTTTGATGATATTTTTGGACAAATAACACAAATCCTATTACTTTAAGAGCAAATTACTTCCTTTCAGTGAATTTTTAATATTACGAATCTTAACATACATGTATTTAGTGTGTCCAAATACATATATCTCGAGGTTAAAAATAGGTATAATTTATTCTAGATACACTATATTTAAGTGCATTCATATGTATCCGACTCTCTCGCTCGCCTCTATCCTATCTTGCTTGCTTTTCTGCCAGTGTATATGTATCTCAAAATGTATGAGAAAAGTATTTGGTATACCAAACACATGTATCTAGTGTGATTTACATGAATTGGGATACATAGACTATCTCGCCCGCCTCCCAGCTCTCCCATTCTCTCTCCCTATTTCAATGTATCTGATAGAAAAAATTCATATATCTAGGTGTATTTGACTTGAAATCTAATATGAAATTCATTACACAAACAATATGTAATTATTTCAAATTATAGGATTTTTTTTTTTTTGGTAACTAAGTTGATTTCATTACCAAAGTAAACATTTGTATCAGTACAAATAAAGAGCATTGCTGTATATCATGCCCCAACAACCTCGTAGCAACAAGACATTAAAACATAAACTAAACCAATCTAAAAACTATCAATAGTATGAAGATTTCAAACTGGATAGGAGTTGTGGTTTTCCAACCAATTAGTGAGTTTGACAACTTTCCTTGGATTACGTGCTTGATCAGCTAGGTTGTGGTCTGTTTTTTGTTGAACAAAATAATTCTCATGGTATCCTTGGTTCACAACAGCTACAAGAATTGAAGAAGGCGAGTGATGATTTCAGACAAAGCTCCAAGTTTGAGACATAAATAGAGCAGTAGCTGGGTATATATATCTTGGACACGTGGAATGAAATCTCAACATTAATCAAGAATGTGTTGGATGATTTCTAGTCATCTGATTATTTTAGCTTCTAAAAGTCTCTGTAACAAACTTGTAAATATTCATTTAGATTTATTTAATTTTAGGCAAATAGAAATTTTACAGCTGTATAGTTTGTTACGAATAGATTCCTTTTGTATTAGCATAAACACTGTACAGATTTCAATGAAAAGACACACAAAAATTTCTCAATTATTTCAACTCTTTCTTCATGGTATCAGAGCAGGAAATCTGATCCTAAATTTCCTGATTTCATCTTCCTAATTCTTCTTCTTTCAACGCTATATTTGCTGCTATGGTTTCTTCTGATGAAACTCCAGCTATCACTAACTCAGGATCCAGTTCTAAGGATTCTAATCACCATCTTTTCCTTCATTCCTCGGATTACCCAGGAATGAGTCTTATTAATTTCACTTTTGACGGCAAGGGCTATGGTGGATGGTGTAGATCAGTCCTGATAGCTCTCTCAGCAAAAAATAAGATTGCTTTCATAGATGGCTTTACTTTGGAACCATCTGCAGATTCACCAGACTTCAAACCTTGGAATAGATGCAACGACATGGTGTTGTCTTGGTTGCTGAACTCTCTATCCAAGGAGATATCTGGAAGTGTCATATATTCGAAGACTGCACGGGACCTCTGGGCAGATCTGGAGGCACGTTTTGGCCAAACAAATGGGGCTGAACTCTATCACCTGCAAAAGGAGCTAAGCGACTTAGTTCAAGGATCAAGTGACATAGCAGGATATTTCACCAAATTCAAAAGACTGTGTGACGAATTGGAGACTCTAAATGCTGATGTTAACTGTGGATGCACTTGCTCTTGTGGAGGTAAGGCAAAAATCACTAAGCTACAAGATGAGAGGCTTATTCACTTCCTCATGGGTTTGAATGATACCTATGCAGCTGTTAGAGGAAACATTCAGATGCTAACACCTCTTCCTAGTGTTAGTCATGCTTATTCTCTATTAATTCAATATGAGAAACAAAATGAGGTTTATGTTAACAATCAATATCCAGGAGACTCCTCTTCTTTTTAGCTGCTAAATCTCAGAGCAAGTATTCAGGAAACTCTTCTTCTTATCCAACAGCTAGTTATCCGAATAACACATCAAAATTTGAAAACTATGACTGCAAAGAAAAAGCAAAATCTGTTAATCACCTGAGGAGAAACAATTTTGCTTGCTCTCATTGTAAGAAGATTGGACACTCTATTGATCAGTGTTACAGGATTGTGGGGTTTCCCCCTGCCTTCAAATTCACAAAATCAAAGAGGCAACAAGGTGGTGCACAAAGTCATGCAGCATTGGCAGACGGAATTTCTGGACAGTCTATGGATGATGGACATGGTGTTGGGACTCAACATCTCTCACATGAGTAGTTCACACAACTTATCCAACTCCTGAATCATGTCAAGGAGAACAAATCAACAAACACACCAATATCATAGGCCACTGCTAATTCTGTTGCTAATGCTGGTATAACTAACCCTTTTCATCATTTCATTTCCTGCATTCATAATAGGACTGCTTGTTTGACTCACATTAAATCCAACTCCTGGATCTTAGATTCAGGAGCCTCGGAGCATATGGCTTTTGACATCACAATTTTTTCTAATCTTACACCTTTGTGTATGCCTTAACTGTGAATTTGCCAAACTCACAACAGGTAAAGATAACTCACAAGGGTAATGTCAAAATTCTTCCTAATCTAATACTGAGAAATGTCCTTTTTGTTCCACAATTTCACTACAATCTTCTCACGGTTCAAAGACTCTGTCAACAATGTGATTGTTTACTAATTTTTCATCTGCAAATTGTGTGTTGCAGGCCCCTTCACTGAGGAGCCCTCTGGTTCTTGGTAATTCTAAGAATGGTCTTTATTTTCTCCAATCCTCAAGTGCTTTATCTAGTTCCATGTCTAAGAAGTATGTTCCAGACAGTAGTTTAAATTCCAGTATTTTACCTGTTTCTCTTTCTGGTTGTAATGAAAAATCTAGTACGTTTCCTATTTCTAGTAGTGTTTCAGCAAAATTAGGAGGAAAGATTGATGTATCACTGTGGCACACTAGATTGGGTCACTTGCCTTTTTCTACCATGCGATATATAAAATCTGTTTTTCCCGATTCTCTTTGTGATTATAAAGTTCCGTGTGATGTTTGCCCTTTGGCAAGGCAAACTAAACTGCCTTTTCCCTCAAGTTCCATTTCTTCTAAATGTATTTTTGAATTAATTCATATTGACACTTGGGGTCCTTTCAAATCAACTACATATGATGGATTCAAGTATTTTCTCACAATAGTTGATGACTTTAGCCGGGGAACTTGGACTTTTCTTTTGAGTGCTAAAAGTAATGCATTCTCAATTTTGAAAGCCTTTTTTAAGATGGTTGAAAGGCAGTTTAACACCGTAGTTAAGATTATACGATCAGATAATGCTTTGGAGTTAGGTTCGGGAGCCATTATTTCTGATTCTTTCACTTCGCAAGGGATAATCCATCAAACCACTTGCGTAGGGACTCCACAACAAAATGGGGTTGTCGAAAGAAAGCATCGACATTTACTTGGGACTTCTAGGGCTCTCTTGCATCAGTCTAAAGTCCAGTTTATTTTTGGGGGGGATTGTTTACTCACTGCTACATTTCTTATAAATCAATTTCCTTCTAGAATTTTCAATTTTAAATCACCTTTTGAAATACTTCATCAACAGGCTCCTACTTATGCCTTTATTAGAAATTTTGGTTGTTTGTGTTTTGTTTCTACCTTATCAAATCACAGGAGTAAACTAGAGCTTAGAGCAACAAGATGCATTTTTTTGGGATATCCCACGGGAAAGAAGGCATATAAGGTCATGGATTTATCAACTAGGAAGGTATATCACTCTAGTGATGTTGTTTTTCATGAAACAACTTATCATTTTTCTTTTTCTGTACCTTCATTTCCTATTTTTCCTCAATCACATGTATTTGTCGATTCCCTCACAGATTCACCTACTTCTCCAAATAACCTCAATGTTCCTTCCACAAATTCACCTAATTTTCCTTCCACACAGTCTACTCATTCTAGTTCACCTCTTCCTACCTCTATTTCCTCATCTCCTTCTCCCTCACCTCTCAATTCTCCATCCATTCCAGTACGAGAATCACTCAGAACTTCAAAACAGCCTTCCTATTTGCAGGATTATGTCTGCAATGTTGTTCATTTTACTAATCTCACATCTACATGTTTTTTATCTCCAGTTTAAACTCCTACATTTCTTTTTCAGCCCTTTCTCACACTAATCAGAAACTTCTAAACTCCATATCTAGCATTTCGGAACCTCTCAGCTATGCTCAAGCTGTTCAACATCCTGGCTGGATGCAGGCAATGAATTCAGAGTTTGACGCTCTCATTTCAAATCAAACTTGGGATATTGTGGAACTTCCAATTGGTCACAAAGCTTTACCTTGTAAATGGGTCTACAAGGTAAAACATAAATCTGATGGTGGAATTGAAAGACTCAAAGCCCGATTGGTTATAAGAGGGGATACACAACGTGAGTGGATTGATTTTCATGAAACATTTTCTGCGGTGGTAAAGATGACTACCATTCGTTGCTTATTTACTGTGGCTGTCAAAAATGATTGGAGAGTTTATCAACTAGACGTTAATAATGCTTTTTTACATGGAACCTTACAAGAGGAAGTATATATGAAGTTTCCACCTGGTATGGAACCTCCTCACCCTAATCTGGTCTGTCGTCTAAAGAAATCACTTTATGGGCTGCGACAGGCATCCCGACAGTGGTATGCCAGATTGACTGTTGCTCTTAATTTCAAAGGATATACATCTTCACTCAATGATTATTCTTTGTTTTATAAAAAGGTAGGGACTTCTGTTTCTATCGTTGCAGTCTACGTCGATGACATATTGTTAACTGGGAATGATCCCACGGACCTACATACTCTTAAACAATTTCTTGATCATGAATTCAAAATTAAAGATCTCGGAGAGGTTCACTATTTCTTGGGAATGAAAGTCCTTCGAGAATCTCAAGGACTGATTTTGAGCCAACAGAAGTTTACTTTTCATTTGCTTGCTGAATTTGATACTCCTGAGTCTCTCTTTGTTTCTTCTCCTCTTGATCCGTCCCAAAAACGTCGAGCAGATGTAGGGGAGTTTCTTTCTGATCCTAGTGCATAACGACGTCTCATGGGAAAATTGAACTTTCTTACCTATACTCGTCCGAATTTCTTTTTCCCAGTACAATATCTCAGCCAATATATGCAAAATCCTCGTTTGCTTCATTTTCTTGCTGCACTCCTTGTCATTCGTTATCTTCGGTCTTCCCCAGACCAAGGTCTTTTCTTTTCTTCAAATCCTTCCTTCAAGATCCTTGCTTTTGTGATTCTGACTGGGATCTTGTCCAAACTCTCGCCTCTCAGTTTCTGGTTATTTTATCAGTCTTGGCGACTGCCCTATTTTTTGGAAATCAAAAATACAGACTTCCGTTTCCCTGTCGTCCGCTGAAGCAGAGTATAGATCCATGCGTCGTGTTGTGGCTGAGTTAACATGGTTGGTTCGTCTTCGTGAATATATTTCCGTCATTCCAATTTTACCCATTCCAGTGCACTCCGATAGTCAATCTGCCATTCATATTGCCAAAAATCCAGTTTTTCACGAAAGAACCAAACATGTCGAGTTGGATTGCCATTTTGTCCGACAACTTTCTTTCGGGCTTGATATCTCTCTCTTTTGTTCCGTCTCCTTCACAGGTCGCTGATCTCTTTACTAAACCCCTTTTCGGACCATCTCATCGATCAATCCTTGCCAAGTTGGGTCTCACTACTTTCCCCTCCAACTTGAGAGGGGGTGTTAAACAAAATAATTCTCATGTTATCCTTGGTTCACAACAGCTACAAGAATTGAAGAAGGCGAGTGATGATTTCAGACAAATCTCCAAGTTTGAGACATAAATAGAGCAGTAGCTGGGTATATATATCTTGGACACGTGGAATGAAATCTCAACATTGATCAAGAATGTGTTGGATGATTTCTAGTCATCCGATTATTTTAGCTTCTAGAAGTTTCTATAACAAACTTGTAAATATTCATTTAGATTTATTTAATTTTAGGCAAATAGAAATTTTACAGCTGTATAGTTTGTTACGAATAGATTCCTTTTGTATTAGCATAAATACTGTACAGATTTCAATGAAAAGACACACAAAAATTTCTCAATTATTTCTACTCTTTCTTCATTTTTGGCTTTGAAATATTTTAAGATTCCTTTCTCTCCACAAAAAGTATACAACTGCTACTAACATCATTCTATAAATCACTTCCTTTAGCATGTTGCACAGCCCATTGAAGTTCATCATTCCAAGACATACGTGTTCTCTGATATCAACCCATAGTAACAGATTCTGCCACAACTGGGCAGAGACTTTGCAGGCAAAAAAAAGATGAGAAATGCTTTCATTTTCTACTTCACACAAAGGACAAATCTGAGTTGTTTGTATCCCCCAGCTCCTATCCCTAGTACTTAGTCTGCCTAGAGCAACCAATCGTAGAATGAGAATCCATCTAGGTAGGCCAATGTTGTTGCACACCAACTGACCTTCTCAAATTGCCCCCTCAATTTCAAGTGTAATTGCTTGGTTGAAAATTTTGATATATGTGGGAGATCACTTAATTCATATCCAGCAGCCACAAAATATTTTCCTGCTTTCAATATTTTTTGAAGGCGGAATGAGTTGGGAGATCCCTATACTTGGCTCCGTTTGTAAGTTGGACCCTCCTACTTATCAATTTGTCAACTGAACCCTTAAACTCATCAGGACACAATATTTGAAATCCCTTTGACCATTGACCGAACTTATGTGACATTGATAATGCTGAGTTGAAAAAATACGTGATTACAATGCGTTTGACAACGAGTAAATAAGGTATTTTACATTAAAAATATTTAAATTATAATATGAATAATCAATTTTAAAAAAATAATTAAAAACCCCTCTTCCTCAACCATCC
>JAJOOH010037651.1:0-13387 GCA_029582605.1 Solanum gracilifrons | reverse complement strand
AAATCCTTGGTCCGGCATATAGAGAATTTCACCCCGCACCTTGGTCCGGCTACGTGTGTATAATTTACTAACCCTTACCTTTACCTCATATTAGACATCATAATCGATGTTTGGCTCAGTTATTACTTCGCACCAATCAACACTAGCCTATTAGATAGTATCACACTAAATCTATATTGATAATTCTTTTCTTGTTGATTACCTCCTTGGTCCGGCAAGTAGCAACAAGGCGAGTTCTAATGTGTGCACTCGTTAAAAAGACTTCTAAACGAAAGAATTATCAATGCATGAAGAACATTATTCATGAATTGCTTATTTACTATTCATACTTTGTTAAGCGCTCATAGTTCCCACAACCTTAGTTGTGGGGTTTAGTTACCCATAATCATATGAACACAATTCATTGTTATAGATGAAAGAATTATGAACTTACTTAAGAAGAATAATAAACCCAGAAAGTCAACTTGAATTGCAACACATAAATCTTCAAAATGAACTTAAGAAATTAATAATTGCTAGGTTTGCAAGCATAATCGCCCAAGTCACAAACTAGAACTAAAGTAATAATGTCTAACCCCCAAAACGAGGTTTACATGCCCTATTTATAGAAAACAAGTCCTAAAGTAAAAGGGAAAAAAAATAAGGAAAGTTTGTTCAGGGACGCGTCTTCATTCCACGAGACTGACTCACGGATCGTCAATGGATCTACGGTCCGTGAGTCCCTTCCGTCAGCCAGGACTTAGAGAATATTTCAGCTACCAAAAATCAGCTTCTCTGAAGCAAATGACGGAACTGCAGTATGGACCGTAGATCGATCTACAGTCCGTCAATCCCCTTCTGTAGCTCCACACTTGGAATCTTCAAAAATCAGGTACTGGAACCCTCGCAGTATCAATCTACGGATCAACAGTACGGTCCGTAGATCAATCTATGAATCGTTAATGGCCATCATGGTTTCACACTTGGTCAGATTTCCCTGATTTGCCTTTCATGCCTTGCCTGCTGATGTACGACCACCATCTACGGAGCGTCAATGGACCTACGGTCCGTAGATCACCTCCATAGATGCCCTTTTTCTGCATTTCTTTCAGCTATCTCTTTACTTCCGCGCCTGAACATCTTTCCTGTAAAATATGATAAAAACACATAAAAACCAATACAAAAAGGCCCTAGATACAGACAACTTGTAAGTGAAATGTACTAGAAATATCGTAAACTCACGGTATATTAGGAATGATCGGGTTGAGTTAGCATCTTACCAACTTAAGGATGTAGCTCATATTTGGTATACTCAGTGGAAGGAGAACAAGGGTACAGATGCAGCTTCTATAACTTGGGATTGCTTTAATGAGACCTTTCTAGACAAGTTTTTCCCAAGAGAGCTAAGGGAGGCAAAAGCTCAGGAAATTATGAACTTAAGACAAGGTAATATGACTGTCCAAGACTATGGAATCAAGTTCACCCAATTCTCCAGGTATACTCCTCAAATGGTTGTTGATTCCAGGGCTCAGATGAATAAGTTTCTATATGAAGTGTCAGACTTGGTAAATACAGAGTGTAGAAGATCGTGACTTATTTGCTAAGTTCAGTAAGTGTGAGTTTTTGTTACAATCTGTTGCTTTCCCTGGGCATATAGTATCTAGCGAAGGGATTCAAGCGGATTCCCAGAAAATAGAAGCAGTGAAACAATGGCCCAGACCTACTTGTCCCACAGATATCAAAAGTTTCTTGGGTCTAGCGGGTTATTACAGAAGGTTCGTGGAAGGACTTTCGTCCATAGCCTCTCCATTTACTAGGTTGACTCAGAAAAAGGTCAAGTTTCAGTGGTCAGATGATTGTGAGAAAAGCTTAGCAGAATTGAAAACTAGGTTGACTACAGCTCCTGTTTTGACTCTACTAGAGGGTTCAAACAGTTATGTTATCTATTGTGATGCCAGAGTCGGCCTAGGTTGTGTTTTGATGCAGCGAGGTAAGGTTATAGCTTATTCTTCCAGGCAGCTTAAGGTGCATGAGAAGAACTTCCAACTCATGACCTTGAGCTTGCAGCAGTGATGTTTTCACTCAAGATTTGGATACACTACTTGTATGGTGTTCATGTAGATGTGTTCACAGGCCATAAAATCCTCCAGTATATGTTCACCCAGAAAGAGTTGAATATTTGCCAGAGAAGATGGCTTTAGTTCCTCAAGGATTATGACATGAGTGTGCATTACCTTCCGAGTAAGGGAAATGTAGTAGAAGATGCCCTTAGTAGACTATCTATGGGTAGTGTAGCACATGTTGAGGAACAAAGGAAAGATCTAGCAAAGGATGTTGATGTTTACGTAATCAAGACATAAGTTCCGACGCAAGTGTCTACGATGGTACAATAGTTTAGTAACCCAACCAAGGGTTGGGGTCGAGTCCCAAGGGAGTGGTTTTGAGAATTAATATAAAAATAAAACTTAGTTCTAACTAGTCGTAGCTAAAGATATTAATGATTAAAAACATTGTAAATTAAAAGGGGGACACAAAAGTGTCAATTAACAATGGGGGTTTTGTCACTAGTAAGTTAAAAACAGAAAATAAATAAGGGTTTTTAAGTAATGAGAGGGGATCCTTGGAATGTGACGGGAATACGGGTTAAGCTAGATTTTGGGTACATGCTTTCGATAGAAGATTCACAGAGTAAATATGACTAGCTAGACTTTAAGGGGGATAAGCTCTCTCGAGCAACTTACCCCATTACAAATGTGTTCCTCTCGGACTCCCATTTGCTGCATGAAGAACTGCCTCCGCCTTAACCCACTCACTCTCTCGAGCTGAGTGTATGGACATGGGACTAGGGTTCACTCTCTCGAGCTGAACCTCGTGTCGACCCACTCACACTAGCCCTCAATCTAGTGGTCTTAGTTTTACTACCTCTCTCTCGAGCAAGCCGAAAACACATAAATAAACTTGTATTTGCAACTAAAAATTCATTAAATTCATCCAAAACCACTAAATGAAATCACAATTAAACTACGATTAAACTATCAACAAGCAAGACCCAACAATTATCTTAACCTATATTCGCTAAATCACACCCCAAGAATTAGGGTTTTTAGCCACACATCAAGAGATAGAAATTTATACCTAAATGAGCTTGAATTCAAATGGGTATGAAGATTTAAGTCTTGTTACAGGCCAAGAATGAAGAATCCAAGAGACCCAAGTCCAAATCCTTGGAGATGAAACTCTTTTTTTCTTCAAGTCTTCAAAACCCTCTCAAACTCAGAGCAAAAATATCAAAAAGTACTATTCTATATGAAAATTATAGTAGTTGTTCGACTCTTAAAACTACAACTCTACCTAATATTTATAGTTTTCACATAGTTGTGCTGCAGTGGATCATTCGGCGTCGTTAGTCGGAATCGCCGATCAACTCGGCGATTCGCCCTTTGGTGTTTTTCACTGTCATCTTGCACCATCCTTCAGCATCGTGTGCTCTGGGTCATTGGGCGGCATGGTACTGCTTAGCGGAACTTCTCGGCGATACGCTGACTGCTCCCTTTTTCAGCCTACTTGATCCTTTCCTTCAGGGCTCAGCACACTGGAACAAAAGGCGAAGTAAGACCCTTCGGCGACTCGCCAAGTGGACTCGGCGATCCTCAGGCCTTCATTTCTTCGTTCTTCTCAGCCTTTTCGTTCTTTTTTGCTACGTAGTGTCCATGCTTTCCTTCAAACATCAAATACCTGAAACTTAAAGGTTTTCATCAGATATTGAGATAAAATAAGCATTTGTGGACACAATTTCTATTAAAATATAGCCCGAAATGAGTCCAATTTGTGGACTCATCAACACCCCCAACTTAAACTTTTGTTTGTCCTCAAGCAAACTCAAGTTCAGCCATTTAAAAAGGGTGTCTCGAACAGTGCTACACAAGACTCAATCATGAATGCACACAACAAGACTCAATTTACTTATGCAAAGATCTAATGTGCACTCAAAGATTCAAGTTGTAACTCACCAATATCAACGAATCTCATGCTCACAATACTTGCTTCAAATGCAAGTTCAAGCTCAACTATAGTGTTCAAATGCCCTCACACAAAGAATGATTCCATATTCGCACATAATGATTTAATCATTTAAAGTTCAGGAATCACATGAAACGCTCACACTCACAAAGATGAAAACAATGCATGCTTTCACCCATAGGCTTGCCCGTTTTTTACAATTGACATTTGTTTCAGCTCACTCAAGATCAAAAAGGTCTTTTTAAGGCTTGTAATGGGGCTGAGTGAATAGGTATGGTCATTTAGGCTCAGTGACTTTCATCCTCATGAAATGTGGTGCTCTCAACACTTCCTTTACTTTTTTCCTTAATCATTTTCATTAGTGCATCATAGGTCATCCTATTATTTGCTTCCCATGAATTGTTTGGAAATCCCATTTCTTTTGTACTTTATTCCACAACTTTCTTTTTCATTCTTTTTCTTTTTCTTTTCTGTCTTTTCTGTTTTCTCCTTTTTTTTATATGGAGGGGTTCTGTTTTTGTCAAAACCATGGGTAAGAAGAGACTTTCCTTGCACTTCTTGACTTACCCCTATCTTTTCACAGCACCCCCAACTTAGGCTTTTGGCCTAAGTTGGCTATTCAACTAACCACAATTTCATAAGGATTATGGGTGATGGATAAAGAAAGGTCATTGTTTCCATCAAGTTTCATCCAAAGAAAGGTAAGGTTAAAAGGGTGTTCAAGAGAGAATCACACGCTCACAAGGTAGGTCACAAAAGAGGTATATGTCAAATTGGCTCACACTAGTAAAAGTTTCCAAAGATCATATCAAGAGATAGCATCACTTAGTTGACCGGACCAACGGGGCAAATTCTAGGATTTATCATGCATGTTTCAAAGTAAGCTTATCACACTAGGCATTGCCACTATAATAAAACAAGATTCCACACTTTTTCTGGTGTGCAACGGTCATCACAGGAGAATCGATTTGATAAATGCCTAATCACAACGAGATGCAGAGAGTTCACATATTGTCTATGCAACTTCATTGGTCTCTTCGTAGTCGTGCATTCATGTTCGTTCGATTGCAAGCACTATTTAAGTTATGGGTATTTATTGAACCGAAACCCAAATTTGCCTAAGAACAGCCACATTTCGAGTACATAAAAAAGATGGCAAAAATTTATAAAAAATTTAAAATTTTTCGAAAGGGTCAAAATCATTTTTCAATTATAACAGAAAGGAAGTCATAAGCTCAAACATCCACAAAACAGTATATAACATCAGTTAAACAGAACAACCCAAATATAAACACAAAACACAAATAATAATAGTAGTCTCACAAAAGGTAGGCTTCACCCCACCATAATACAAAAACTATTTGTCCTCAAATGCATAAAACAATAAGTCAAGGTTCAAATTAGAGAAAGACAGAGAGATCGCTAGAGAATAATCCTTGTTAAACATTTTTTCCGTCTGTCGGGGCGGCATGTTTCCTCTTGTGACTTTATGTCTGGCTATATTTGTTGCTTCGAGTTATAGTCATTCAACAAATTTGCATTACAAATAAGGAGAGGTGAGGACGTTAAGCAGACCGCTGAATTGTTTAGCGAGCTCTACATAGCTTTTCTAGGCAGCCCAATGCGCCTATTTTCAACCCACATTCTCGAATGCTTCACAACCACCCTTTTGCGCTGACCAATTTAAAGTGCAATCCATATTCCAAGCACAAATTGATAACTAAAACATTTTAGGTAATGCAGGAATATATGGAAATTAGTGTGCAAAGATGCAGTTGGAGGAATGAAAGCGTGTAAAAGTGAACAAGTTATAGAATTTTAAACCTTTGGCTCGCAAACCGTCCAGTTCATGCTCATTCGGCGACAGTAGTCTTGATTGCTGAGTCAATCGGCATTTCACATAACAGTCATTTACTTGGCCGAGTTTTACAGAACTTTCCAAGAAAATTTGGACGTTCAAACGGCGGTAAACATCGGGGTCGCCGACATGGTTGGCGATTCGCCAATACTTTCTTGGGCTCACCGAGTTTTACAGACTCCAATTTGAAGCTATCTTGAGTCAAACGGCAGAAATGATTAGGTACGCCGACCTCTTTGGCGACTCACCGACTGGACCTATTGCTCGCCACCAAACACTTTTTCTAACACCTTCTCACACTTCAACTTGTATAAACAACACACTATTATTTTACCAATACGCAATTATAAAATATTATGAGGTTTTGGGTTGCCTCCCAAATAGCGCCTTAGTTAACGTCGCGGCACGACGCATGTCAACAACTATTCTTCATCCTCGGAGTCGCCCATGTTGTAATTAGGTGATTCCTCGGTGAATGGTGGGTAGTGACCTGATATCAAATGGACAATTAGAGCATCCTATAGTTGAATGGTCATGGAGTGAGAGGTTGACGCTTCATTTAGCATTTCGATGATTTCCTTCATCTCATTCAACATCTTCTCATGTGCCTCATATTTTTGCTGAATGAGTGAAAGAACTTCGTCATCTTGCACATCTCCCTGCTTCTTCCCATGTTTACACTCTCAGAGGGAGAAGTGTTTTCCTTTTCCCATGGCTTGTACTTCGAATTCCATGACTCGGTTGGATAGAACATCCAACTAGGTGACTAGTGCGTCCTACTCCTGCTTCTTTTTGGCTTCTTTGTTGGCTTCTACCATGCCATCAAGGAGTTTTGCTACGACTTCATAGGGCTGGTGTAGCATACAGCCCTCGCAAAGTTGATCGGCTATACTTTTATTCTCGGATCCAAGACCCCTATAAAAGCACTCCAGTAGCGCCATGTCTGTCATCCCATGAGATGGGCATGGTTGCAGCACCACTTGAAACTTCAGCCACATTTCCTGAATTATCTCATCCCCTACATATTTAAATGTCAGGAGGTTATCCCTGAGGTTCAATAGTTTCAGAAGGGGATGATCCGTGTGATATCCATAATGATTCTCCATCCTTAGTTCCCTACTTTGATATTCAAACAAGAAAAACAAAACTACAATTTAGATAAGTAAAACTAAAACTAAGAAGAATAAAAAATTATACTTAATTAAGAATTCTCAAATAACACCACTCCCCAGCAGCGGTGCAATTTTGATGTTTGCGTAATCAAGACACAACTTCTTATGCAAGTATCTACGATCGTACAATAGTTTAGTAACCCTACCAAGGGTTGGGGTCTAGTCCCAAGGGAGTGGTTTTGAGAATTAATATAAAAATAAAACTTAGTTCTACCTAGTCGTAGCTAAAGACATTAACGATTAAAAACATTGTAAATTAAAAGGGGGACACAAAAGTGTCAATTAACAATGGGGGTTTTGTCACTAATATGTTAAAAACAGCAAAATAAACAAGGGTTTCTAAGTAATGAAAAGGGATCCTTGGGATGTGACGGGAATACGAGTTAAGCTAGATTATTGGGTACATGCTTACGATAGAAGATTCATAGAGTAATTGTGACTAGGCTAGACTTTAAGGGGGAAAAGCTCTCTCTCGAGAAACTTACCCTGTTTCAAATTCATTCCTCTCGGACACCCACTTGCTGCATGAAGAAAGGCCTCCGCCTTAACCCACTCACTCTCTTGAGCTGAGTGTCTGGACATGGGACTAGGGTACACTCTCTCGAGCCGAACCTCATGTCGACCCACTCACACTAGCCATCAATCTAGTGGTCTTAGTTTTACGACCACTCCCTCGAGGAAGCCGAAAACACATAAATAAACTTGTATTTTCAACTACAAACTCGTTAAATTCATCCACAATAACTAAACGAAATCACATTTAATCTACTATTAAACTATCAGCAAGCAAGACCCGACAATTATCTTAACCCATATTCGCTAAATCACACCCCAAGAATTGGGGCATGTAGCCACACATCAAGAGATAGAAATTTATACCTAAATGAGCTTGCATTCAAATGGGTATGAAGTTTTAAGTCTTGTTACAAGCCAAGAATGAAGAATCCAAAAGACCCAAGTCCAAATCCTTGGAGATGAAACCCTCTTTTTCTTCAAGTTTTCAAAACCCTCTCAAACTCAGAGCAAAAATATCAAAAAGTACTATTCTATATGAAAATTATAATAATTCTTCGAGTCTTAAAACTACAACTCTAACTAGTATTTATAGTTTTCACAGATTTGTGCTGCACTGGATCATTTGGCATCGTTAGTCGGAATCGCCGATCAACTCAGCAATTCACCCTTTGGCGTAGTTCATCGCCGTCTTGCACCAGCCTTCAGCATCGTGTGATCTGGGTCATTGGGCGGCATGGTACTACTTCACAGAACTTCTCGGCGATGTGTCGACTACTCCCTTTTTCTGCTGACTTGATCCTTTCTTTCATGGTTCAGCACTCTGGAACAAAAGGCGAAGTAAGACCCTTCGACGACTCGCCAAGTGGACTTGGCGATCCTGAGGCCTTTATTTCTTCGTTCTTCTTAGCCTTTTCATTCCTTTTTGCGACGTAGTGTCCATTCTTTCCTTCAAACATCAAATACCTGAAACTTAAGGGTTTTCATCAGATATTGAAATAAAATAAGCATTTGACGACACAATTTCTGCTAAAATATAACCCGAAATGAGTCCAATTTGTGGACTAATCAGATGTTTACGGGCTTGCTCGTTTAGGAGTTCATCTTATGAGCATATCAGATGGTGGTGTAACAGTTCAAAATGGATCAGAATCTTCTTTGGTAGGGGAAGTTAAGGAAAAGCAAGATGATGATCCGATATTGCTCCAACTTAAGGGTGCAGGCCATCAACAAAGAGTTGAGGTTTTCTCCCAAGGGAGAGATGGTGTGCTTCGCTATCAGGGCCGACTATGTATTCCTAATATGGGTGAGTTGAGACAGAAGATTTTTGCAGAAGCCTATAACTCCAGGTATTCTATTTATCCAGGCGCCACTAAGATGTACCGTGATCTGTGGGAAGTCTTTCGGTGGAATGGCATGAAGAGGGATATAGCAGATTTTGTGGCTAAGTGCCTCAATTGTCAGCAAGTGAAGGTAGAACATCAGAAACCAGGGGGTATGACTCAAGAGATCGACACTTCTACTTGGAAGTGGGAAGTGATCAACATGGATTTAATTACAGGATTACGTACTACTCGCAGACAACATGACTCCAGTTGGGTGATAGTTGACAGAGTTACTAAGTATTCTCACTTTTTGGCAGTCAAGACTACAGATTCGGCAGAGGACTACACCAATCTTTACATTAATGAGATAGTTAGGTTGCATGGGGTTCCTTTGTATATCATCTCAGATAGAGGTCCTCAGTTTACCTCTCGTTTCTGGAAATCATTTCAGAAAGGTCTTGGTACTCAAGTTAATCTTAGTACAGCATTTCATCCACAGACGGATGGTCAGGCAGAGCGTACCATTCAGACCTTAGAGGACATGTTTAGAGCTTGTGTGATCAACTTCAAAGGTAGTTAGGATGATCACATTCCTCTTATAGAGTTCGCCTACAAAAATAGCTACCATTCCAGCATTTAGATGTCCCCTTATGAGGCATTGTATGGTGTAGATGTAGATCTCCAGTCGATTGGTTTGAAGTAGGTGAAGCAGCCTTGATAGGGCCAGATTTGGTTCTTGATGCTATGGAGAAAGTTCAACTCATTAGAGGTAGACTTAAGACAACCCAGAGTCGCTAGAAGTCTTATGCAGATGTAAGAAGAAGGATTGGTAAAGTGGCTTATGAGTTAGAGTTGCCAGCAGAATTAGCAACAGTGCATCCGGTCTTTCGCATTTCACTATTGAAGAAGTGTGTGGGTGATCCAGCATCCGTAGTGCCATTTAGAGAGTGTGGCCGTGATAGATAGCCTTTTTTATGAGGATGTACAAGTTGAGATTCTTGATCATCAAGTTAGAAGGTTGAGAAACAAAAAAGTTGCTTCAGTCAAGGTTTTGTGGAGGAGTCAGTCCGTAGAGGGAGCTACTTGGGAAACAGAAGCAGCCATAACGTCCAAGTATCCTAACCTCTTTCCTTTCGATTCCACCCCAGCCTGAGGAAATAGTTCCTCTTCAGTTTTTTAGTCATTCATACGTAGAATCAGTCTTAGTATCATGTTCCTTCAGTTTGTACTTGCATTTTCAGCATATTTGCATTTTTTGGAACATAGTTCAGTCAGAAATCTGTTTCCAGTGTTTAGTGGTAGGGTTGCAGCTCATCCCCTCCATTTCATCTAGTTTAGTCTTCATTCGAGGATGAATGTTCCCAAGGGGGAGATATTGTAACACCTCAAACATCACACCTAGAAAAAAAGTTGTAGAAACTTACCTGAAGCAATGAACCATGATAGGGTTCACGGACCGTGACAGAGACCACGGTCTGTTGACCTGCCCGTGGTGGGGAGTTGGACTCCACCAGGCCCATGAATTAGACCACGGGACCATTCACGGGCCGTGGTCTTGATGATGGGCCATGGGGGCATCCGTGAAGACTTGGGCAGTTGCCCCCCTAGACTATCCCTCAGACCCTCAAGCCAAAGTGAGGACCACGAGGAACTTCACAGTTTGTGGTCCTCCACACGGCATGTGGTAGGGTCTTTGAAGGCCAGCCAGTAAGCCCTCAGACCTAAGCCTCTAGACCTAACCCCAGTGAGGACCACGGGGACCTTCACGGTCCGTGGTCCTCCACACGGGTCGTGGTAGGGGATCGTGGATCAGACGCCAGAACCCCCAGCTCCTGGACCTCAGACCACGACCATCTTCACAGTTCGTGGTCCCTTTCATGGTCCGTGGAAGTGTTCATGGTCAGTCCCGTCTGCAACTTAAGTCAAGGATCTTTTGGTCTTTTCCTATTTTGTTGGACTCCTAAACTACGTCGTTTTAACTATAAACTATATGGTTTTGATTAGTTTTAGCCTAGAAACATAACTAAAACTTACCTAAGTCAGATCTTTCAACAAAAACTTAGAAATTTAGAGCGTAAAGAGAAGGAAGAGGCGATCAACCCTAGTTCAAGAACGCAACAAGATTCCATTAGTTCCAGCCCCAAAATTGAAAGATTTTTCCGTGGAATTCGTCACCAGGTATGTGGGATTTCACTAGTGGGTTTCTTTCACCCATTAGGTCCCTAGAATTCAGTCAGATTCTTGATTCCATTATTATAACTAGACCTAGGGTTTCTACAACTGCAGCAGAATATCATGAACTAGTTAATTTAATGTTCCAAATCAGATTATCATGTTATTACTCACTTTCTCATATAATATTCCGAACCCTAGTTGTATATATTTGTTAGTTCATGAATTATGCATGCTAGGTAAGATTATTCAGTTATTACAGATATATCCATGCTTCAATTTACAAAAGTCACATTATCAGTCATAATTAGTGCATTCTCAGTTTGCATGTCATTTTTGAGCTATCTAGTATATTACAGAAATTCAGTCTTAATGTTTTAATCATTTAATCTATTGGGAGTAGCATAATACTGATTTGGACTAGGGTCAGGCACCCATATAGTCCCAGAACTACGAGCCACATGGGTTGTAAGTCCCCTCTGTGGGCATCATTTTAGTGATCATGCCAGCATGCCTCTATACCTCTCACAGGGTATATTGGGTCCTCTCGATGGGGCTTATACATCGGACTCCATATTTAGCTCATGTGGTTTTATTATCGGTTATTAGTACCTCCCAAAGCTCAGTCAGACTCTATAGCATTGACCATATTTCAGTAGAGTAAGTATTTGGTCTCAGTATGTTATAAATTGGTCATTGTATTTAGTTAGCTCAGTATTCAGTATCTATATCATTTTCAGATTATGTTGTTGCTTTGTTGCTTGTTCAGTTATATTTTTATTTCAGCTTTACTCTATCCTACATGGTCAGTACCTTTCAAGTACTGATGCATACTCTGTGCTACATCTTCTCGTGATGTAGGTCCAGGTTCTCAGCATCCTGATCACGCTTAGATTGGTTCCTGATCTCCAGTTCAGCAGTATCAGTGGTGAGTCCTTATTCTTTGAGGACAATAGTCATCTTATCTTTTCTGTATTTCAGTCTCTTAGTTTCAGTTTTGCTAGACTTAGCTAGGACATGTCCCGGCACTTCTAGTCAGTTAAAGACTACTTTTAGACATAGTTAGATTCAGCTTAGTATTTGAGTTTGGTATTTATTTTGTATTAAACTCTCACATTTGATATATTCAGTTCTAGGATATGGGTAGTCCCCATCATTTTAGACTTTCATTATTATTTAGCTTCCGCATCAGTTATTATTATTCTTAGTATTCTCATGTCATGCCAATAAGGTTAGCTTGGGGTCACTTGTGATCGTAGGTCCCGTGTCCGCGTCTCGGGGGTAGGTCGGGGCATGACAGCATCATAAAACAGTGCAGGCCAAATGGAGTCAGTACATGGAATGTACGAGCATGAGAGGGGAAATCTAAAACATGACATAAGCATGAAGTGAAATTGAAGAAACAACTTACCTCGTCTCAACTCAATTCAATATAATGCAATAACAGTAATGAAATATAAAGAAAAGCTTTTAAAATAGTTGATGATAACTCAATGTATTGGAAAATACAATATAACTCAGCTTGTATGCAAAAATACAAAGTAAACTTTGTTTAGGAGATTCCCTAATCGACAACCATCACTATGAGTTATGTGATGATACAACGTCTAGCCCACACTACAAGGATTGTCATATACTTTGTTGGGGAATAGAACTCCTCAACTATGTGGATCCACTAGTCTATTCTAAAAAGCAGTAAGGAATCATCTAAAAATTATAACCCTTTCTACCCACGTTGGCTACATGGTTTATGATGGTTGTGAGTTGTTAAAATTCTCCCCCATATCGGTGCTCAATACTACTCCCGAAATAAAACTTAGTTCATATGTTTTAAAGAAAACATTTCCTCTTCCTCAAGTTTGAGATTATTACTCAAAATGTTTCTCTAAAAAGAGATAGTACTCTAAACTTCTCATGAACTCTTTTGGAAATCAGTGTTTCCTATCATCTTAATTGTAAATACATTTGCTCTTGGGAATACTTAGTTCCCATATATCATTTTAAATAAAATGAACTAAACTCCACCCTTCCAAAAACTCAAATTCTCAAGTCTTAAAACAAGTTTATAAAGGTTTTCAAAAGACATCTCAAAAGACTCGAAAGAACTCTCAAGGCTTGACTCTTAACTCTACCTTGAATTTGAATTATGAATTCAAGGTTATGATTCATGTTATAAATGATTTATAGATTTTTAGAAGTAGTTTAGAGTATTTAGAATCAATAGGGAGTAAATGAACCCTTTGAAAGAAATCAGGCAGGCTAAACGATGGAGAATAGGTGGGGGCAGGCAACCCTGGCGCACTGAGTGGCATGGGACGCTATCCCCTAAAATACAGATCACTATTCTT
>JAJOOH010037650.1:0-10341 GCA_029582605.1 Solanum gracilifrons | reverse complement strand
CCCCCCCCCCCCCCCCCCCCCCCCCCCCCCCCCCCCCCCCCCCCCCCCCCCCCCCCCCCCGAGGATAAGGGTGGGGATGCGGTGAAAAAATAAAAAATAAAAAATTGAAATTGAAAATATTTTTTTAAAACAAACTAGTATAACTTTTTTTGGGGGGGTGGGGTAATGGTAGAGGCTGGCAGGGGGGTAGGGGGTGAGGGTGGGGTGAAAAAATAAAAAATTGAAGTTAAATTTTTTTTTAAAAAAATAAGCTTTATATTTATTTTTTCAACGAAAAAAATTGTAGTTTGAAGTTGGAGAGAATTTTGGAAAATGTTTTCTTTAACTTTTGAAGGAAAGTCATTTTCCTTAAATTTGAGGAAAATGAGCTGATTTGAAAAACATTTTCCAAAACTTTTAGCCCAACAAAGCATGAGAAAATTGAAAACATTTTTCGGAAAATTTTTTCCTTCATACCAAACACATCCTTGATGGAACTCAGCCTGGAGATTCTCACAAGTCAAAATGGATCATAAGAAAGTCATGAACCATTACACCGGATAATAAATACTAAGATTTTCACTAACTTATATATTAATAACCAATGCTGCAAATCATTCAAAGTCTTCTCTTCTTTGAATGAATAAAATTGCCTCTAATTTATTCACCAATTGTAGAAGAGGACATACATGTGATTGTCACGACCCAAAAACACGAGTCGTGTTGACACCTATTAACTCAACCGATAGGTAAGACAACCCAATAAGCTTACCAATTTTACTTAACAAATAGAGTGGAAAGGTAAGTAACAAGCAAAATTATCTCAAATACTAAGTCTTGCACAAGTCTGAAATGCCCAAATACCATCCAAAATATAGTGTCATAAGTACAAGAACTTCTAAACTACGATGTAGGTTTGGAACTAAATGAAAAACATAGTTGTGAGGAATATACTGTCGAAATAGTAAAACAAAATAATAACTAGAGATATAAAGGGAGATGTGGGCCACAGAACAACCAAGGAACTGACCACAACTCCGAGATAACTCAAGCTCTACTCTGAAAGCTCCACAACTGCGCTCGAATTCAAAAATCAATCTGGAACACAAAAGAGTTAAACAAGTGTAGTATGAGTACAAAATAACATGTAACTAGTAGGTTTCATAGACTGACAATGAAGATGTAGTGACATGAGTATATAAGAAAATCATCATTTAACTTTACAAGTCTACATTATACTTATCATCAAGGTTTCATCAAATAAGAATAATCAAATGCAACGTAATTTCCAAACACCAATGAGTCACATAATCAAACACAAATAAAGGATGTAATGAAATGTAATGCAATGCAACACCATGAAATGATATGCCTCAAATGCCAAGTAATCTCTCAACCGTATATACATGATACTTCTTCAAAATACATCGAGAGTTCGTGACCCATGGTGGACTCACGAGGTCCATATATCGACATAGAAAATATCCACGTATGTGCACTGGATCTACACGCACTACCATAAAATCAAACAATCCCCGTCACGAACAATCTCCACGCGTCCAACTTATGATCACAACTTGATCTCAACACAGATGATCTCCAGTGTCAAACTTTTACTCATGCTCAATCTCATGTCAATACATATGCACAATATAATATCAATAAAAAGGGATGATAGTACATCTCAATCAACCAAATGTGTGTATGACATATAATCATCTCAACTATCACAAATATATGAGTTTAATAAAGAAAACACAACCACACAACAAAAACCAAGTCAATAATACATCAGCTAATGCCCATATTCTTTGGCATTCTCAGATTAAAATCCATCACTATACAATAATAAACTTCGTGCCAATGCTCGTTACACCATTGGTACAAGACCTCCGTCTTTCACTCTAACCCATTGTCTATTCTATTTTTAATCTTTAATTAGAAAAATATCTGTCAACAAAGTCTAGAAATTCTTAACATACCTCAAATGTCGAACAAGTTTCATAATGTCACTCTAAAACACAGATGTAATGACACTTCTCTATTTCCACCAAGACAAGTCAACCTCAACTCAATGAAATAAAATAAATACGAAAAATAATAAAACAAGAACAAGATAAGGCGGAAACTTATTAATTTTATTAAAACCCCCCATAATCTATTTGTCACGTGTATAAGCCACTATATACAAAAAGTACCGATTTAAGAAATAAGTATAAGTCTCAGTCATTGTTGCTCAAATAGAACAAAGCTTAAAGAAAATGAAAAGAAGTCCCATTGGAATGACAATTAGCTACCTCTAAAATCCTCCAACCAGCCTCAGAGAGTGAGAAGAAGAACAATCTTGTTAAACCGGCTCGGTACCTGCAAAAGTGTAAAAGCAAGGAGTCAGTACCAACAACATGGTACCCAGTAAACAACCTAATAAACAAGGCATCTAGCTACATATCGAATACCCCTTACACTCCAACTGAACCTCCTCAAACTAATACCTGCATAGAAATCAATATAATCTAACAGTTCTACAATACACGACTCACAAGGCCCAATATCCACAGTTCAATAGTCACAATTCCACCATCAAATGAATCAAATAATCAATCTCAATGTCAAGTAGTTAAGTCACATGCAACAAGTACATCAATTAAAATTAGCAACCAAGTCACGCATAAGCATCAAATGCATCAAGTCACAATAATCATCTCTCTATGTAACCATTTCCCATTGGCTTATAAGCACTTGCCGAAAATGACCTTGGTATAACAACACTCACCGGCAAAGACCTCAACCTAATAGTACTTGTCGGTAAAGACCTAGGCATCATAAATCATCATAAGTCTCATAACGGTGTTAAGAAATCAATGCACACAAGCAGGATCACACCACATGGAAGAGACAACAAGTCATACAATTTAAGTCCATATTCATGCTTTCGAGCATTTCCTCAATTAATCAACAAGGCTCAGAATAAGAAAACATATATCATCATGTTCATCACATAGCCTTTTTCATTTCAACCCCTTTTATGCATTTAAATATATCAAGTGGAAAAATTCTTCACCTCATTCCCAATACTCCTAACATACAAGAAAGGAAGGAACTAAATGAATTCTACTAGAATACAAGGTTTAGGAGATCACTTGCCTTGAATTAAACAATAAATCACTCCAAGAGTTGAGTATTCCCTTTCCGAATCACTTTCAAAGCCACACAATCTATATATAAGTAAGTTTTCACAATAAATTTTCAGAAACAATAGTACCAACAATAATTCTTTTGCACAGTGGATCAATCAACATAAAACCCAATTCTAATAATAAGGTTTGAATTAGAAATTTAATACTCAAAAACATTAATCAAGGGTTTAGAAACTCATTGGGGAAAATCATTTCTAAAAAAGGATTCAAAATCAGTTCACAATCTCTATTTAAGTTAAGAACTCGAGTTTCTGAAAAACCTTGCCATTTACCAATAAAATTCCAAATATTGATGTTAGAATTCATAAATAACCAAATGAAACTGAAGATTTAGATTCTAGAAAGGTACCCAAATGATATAGGCACAAGAAAACCTTTCGAAAATCACCACCAAGGTTCCCCAAGCTCAAAAATTGAAAATAGAGCTTAAACACAGAAAATGGTGAGCAAAACCCCTCTCTAATGTCACAAAAGTGGTCAGGGGTTCACAAAAGCGAACCCTGCTAACACACAAGTCTCGTAAAAGTGAAGCCTCCATCGCTTAAGCGATAGGACCTTCGCAAAAGCGAGCCCTGCAACACCAATAACTCAACCAACTCTCAAAACATTGAAGGGACCCCGCATAATTTGTTTGGAACTCTGGAAAAGCAAACCGCATAAGTAAATAAATTATACTTGACGTTCTAGACTAAATCTAATCATCAAAACACAAATTTGAAGTTTCCTTGACCCGACATTTGTGAAAACCACGAAATTTTAACTCACACCTAAAAAGGCTAAAACAAGCTCGGGACCTCTCAGAAACCATCCAAGACCTCACCTAGGCCTAAAATCATCAACCGAATTCAACGAAACTCATGTATTTCTGATCCGAACATCCAAACCCTGAATGTTGACCAAAGTCAGCCCGAAGGCTAAATTTCCAAATTTTACAACTTAAGACCCAAATCCTCAAAAAGATTTGAAATCCGAATCCAACAACTTCCACCACTCAAATTCCACATTCCGGGACTGATGGAATAGACATAATCCAATTCTAACAGTCAAAACTCTAATCAATTCTAAAAACCACTTTCTTAATAATATTAGTCTTGTAAACTCAAAACTTACCAAATTCTCGACTTTTAACTAAAAGTAAAAAACTTACAAAATTCTCAACTTTTAAGTCAAAGTTCAAAACCAACTTTTCAAACACAAATATAAAAGACTTGGTGTCGTTAACGGAGGGGTAAAATGGTCAATTAATGAAACTTACCATAAATGACTAACTAGGTCATTACATTATCTACCACTAAAAACCATGTTCGTCTTCACACATAAGGTAAAAGAAAGTGCCTGAATCTTCAGACAACTGAGGATATCGGGCACACATATCTCACTACGTCTCCCAAATCATCTCACCAACTAAACGGTGTTTCCATTACTCCTTCAGTGAAGCAATCTCCTTGGTCTGAAACTTACCATAAATGACTGACTAGGCCATTACATTATGTACGACTAAAACCATGTTCGTCTTCAAACATAAGGCAAAAGAAAGTGCCTGAATCTTCAGAGAGTTGAGGATATCGGGCACACATATCTGACTGCGTCTCCCAAGTCACCTCACCAACTAAATGGTGTTTCCATTACTCCTTCAGTGAAGCAATCTCCTTGGTCCTTAGCTTTCGGACCTGCCTATCCAAAATGGCTATAGGCTCCTCTTCAACAGATAGGTTTGGGCCCAATTCAACTGAATCAAGAGGAACTACATAGGACTCATTTGACACATACTTCCAAAGCAAGGAGACATGAAATACAAGATGCACAACTGAAAAACTAGGTGGCAAGGCAAGCTTATAGGCCACCTCTCCTACACAACTCAATAACTCAAAGAGTCCAATGAATCTAAGGCAAATCTTGCCTTTTTTACGAACCTCATAACACCCTTCATTGTCGGCACTCGAAGCTAAACATGATCACCCTCCATGAACACTAGAGCTCGAACTCTCCGATCCACATAAATCTTCTGCCGACTCTGGGCTATCAACAACTTATCCTAGATCACACAAACCTGCTCTATAGCATCTCTATGCAAGTCTGTATCTAATGAGTCCATCTAAGCTGAATCAAACAATCTGATCATAGATCTACATCATATTCCATACAACTCTTCAAAAGGGGCCATTTAAATATTGGAATGATAAATGTTGTTGTAGGCAAACTCTACTAAGGGTAAATGTCGATACCATCTAGAACTAAAATCAATCACATAACCTCGAAGCATGTCCTATAACACCTAAATCGTCCTCTTAGAATTACCATATGTCTCAGGATGAAAAGTTGTACTCATATCTAATCAAGTACCGAAGCAATTTTGCAATGTCTTCCAGAAATGGGAAGTGAACAAGGAACCTCGATGAGAGACAATAGAAACCGTGACCCCATGCAAGCGCACAATCTGATTGGTATAAAGCTCGGCTAACTTTTCCACTGTATACCTCACTCAAAGTAGGATGAAATGGGCGGACGTGGTCAACATATCAACAACCACCAAATGTAGTCATAACCATCTATGATGGTAGGTAGTCCCACAAAAAAGTCCATAGTGATCCGTTTTCACTTCCAATAGGAATGTGCATCCTCTAAGGTATATCATCAGGCCATTGGTGTTCACACTTAACGTGATGACAAGTCACACACCTCATAACAAAGTCTACAATATCCCTCTTTATACCACACCACCAATAGTGCCGGCTCAGTTCATGATACATCTTTGCCACACCCGAATGGATGGAATAATGGGAACAATGGGCCTCCTCAAGAATAAGACTAACCAACTCACCCACCTTGGGCCCACAAATCTTCCCCCAATCCTTAAGACACCACTAGAATCAAGGACAATCTCTTTATCTTCCCCTCTCATTACATTGTCTCGAATGAGATAGAACTTCTCGACATCAAATTGGCGCTCATGAATCTACTCAATGTAGGAAGAACGAGCTTCAATAAAAATAATATAATCACAAATCTGTTCAAAAATCCGTACCCAAGCAAGACTGTTGGCTAACCTCTGAATATCTCTAGCCAATGGTCCCTCCTCCAAACTAATAGTGGAAAGACTTCCCATGCTACGAGTCTTCCTACTCAAAGCATCGGCCACCACATTAGCATTCCCTAGATGGACAAGAGTGTGATGTCATAGTCCCTCAGTAGCTCTAGCCATCTGTACCACCTTAAGTTTAGGACCCTCTGACGGAAGATATATTAAAGACTTCGATGATCTGTGAAGACCTCATAATGAACTCCATACATATAATGTTGCCATAGATTAAGCATAAATACTATAGCTGCCAACTCTAAATCATGGGTAGGGTTGTTCCTCTCAGAGGCAATCACCTAACCCTTATACATCATAACACCGCCTAATGCAACTCCCGAAGCATCACAATACATTGTTTAGTTCACGCCCTCCTTAGGTAAAGTAAAAATAGGACCCAGCGTAAAAAAGATCTTGAGCTTTAGGAAGCTCTCCCCATACTCCTCAGACCAGTGGAAACTCACACTTTGCCAACCCAATCTAGTCAAAAGAGATGCAATAGTAGAGAAGCTTTGCATAAATCACTGTTAATAGCTCGTAAGTGCCATAAAACTTCAAACCTCAGTAACTGATGTTGGTTTGGTCCAGTCTCTCACTTCCTCAATCTTGGATGAATCTACCTGAATACCCTCCTTTGACACCACGTGTCCTAAAAATAAACCATAATCGAGCAAAAACACATAGTTTGAGAACTTTGTATAAAGCTTCTCTTCCCTCAATCTTAGGAGTACAATCCTCAAATGCCAATTGTGATCCTCTTTTGTGTTGAAGTACACCAAGATGTCGTCAATGGATACTATTGCAAAATAACCCTAATACGACTGAAACACCCTGTTCATCAACACATTAAATGTTATAGGGATGTTAGTCTAACCAAAAGACATCACAAGAAACTCATAGTTCCCATAATGAGTCTTAAAAGTTGTCTTCGGAATATTCGATCCCCTAATCTTCATCTGATGATAACCGAACCTCAAATCAATCTTAGAAAACAGAGATGCATCTTGAAGAGGATACTTGTTCTTAATTGTCGTTTGTTCAATTATCGATAATCAATACACATCCTCACGGATCCATCCTTCTTCCTTAGAAATACCACCAAAGCACCCCATGAAGAAACACTAGGGTGAATAAACCTTTGACTTATCAAATCCTGCAACTGGTCTTTTAATTTCTTCAATTCAGATGGAGCCATGCGATAAGGAAAAAATAGAGATGGGCTTGGTTCCTTGCTCCAAGTTTATAGAAAAATTAATGTCCCTATCTAGAGAAACGCTTGGAATATCAGTATGAATTACATCCGAGAACTCTCGAACTACGGGTATAGAATCCATAGGAGATGGCTCAACACTAGTATACCGAATGAAAGCTAAATATGAAAAAAACCCTCTATCAACCAATCTTTGAGCTCTAATGAACGAGATAACCTTGCTAAGGTTTAACAACCTGGAAAACTAGTAAGGACAAGCTAGAGCCTAATGGAAACTAGTAGGTGAAACTAGAGCCTAACGAGTTTGATGTGGGGTTTTAGGTTGTATATTGACTTCCCGAACATAGAATGAGGGTTATAGGGCTTAAACGTCAAGGTAAGACCCCCCCCCAAGTACCAACCAAGGGTCCTTGAGGGGGACCCTAAAGCCTAACCCTAGTGCTTCCCCATTTGACAAAAGGCTGTCAATTTGGGGACACCTACGGATGGCACTTAGTGCCAGTCGGTGGACCCTTACCCCGTAGGTGGGAGTCATGGCTCAGGCCCCAATTTGAGGAGTTGCAGACACCATCCACGGACCTGCAAGATGGGGCGTAAATGCACCTATGGTCAATAGGTCCAATGGCGTGGATGACACCTGTGATGGTGTCTAAAATCTCGGCCAAGGTAAGTGGTTTCCAATTAATTCCTTTTTTAATTAGTTTTCATTAGGGGTCATTTAATATGGGTTTATTTCACCTATATAAAGTATTTTAAGTCCTTAAAACCCTAATTAGCTAATCATATCTCAAGACCTGAAAGCATAACCACCTCCCTCCCATATATCTTCTCTCTAGAAACCTCCATGGAAAAATAAAGAAATAGATCAAGTAAAGCTTAAATAAGGGAGATTTTCAATACGAATTTGGTAGGATTCTACACCTAAGGTATGGAGGTTTTCATCCTTGGGTAGCTATCACCCAAGGAGCCCTTTCAGTAGCTTTTATCTCAAATCTGGAAAACCCAAATAGCTAGGGTTTTAACTAAACCCCATAGATTCCTTTCAAAGTTGATTTTAAAGGTTGAATCATGTTTATTTATGATTGAATTATTGATTTTAACTTGAATTCTTCAAGAATCCATGAGTTTCCCCAATCCTAGCTATGATTTTTTTTTGCATTATAAATATTGTTGCAAGTTGGTCCAATTGATTGGATGTGAGTTGATTATGATGTAATTGCATGATTTAAGTATGATTCTACATGCATCCTTGATTAACCTAAGATCCTATGGTGAAATTGATATAGTCTAGGGTTATGTCATGAAAGAGGCAAATTGAGGGTTAGATGTGACCTTCTAAGAATGATGAACTTCTTTATGAATTGCCTTAGATTAGATCACCTAGATATGAATCGATTATGAGTAAAGCTTCTAGACATGAATTAATTGATTAGGGCTTATACGATGGATCATGGTTGTGTAATATTGAGATTGAGTTTATATGTTTCTTATATGACTACAATTGATCAAGAATGAGGCATATGGTTAGGTTACCTTAAGAATTAGGTATACATGATGATCATTTGAGGCATGGCTTGAGAGTAAGACTTGTAGTATGAAGATGAATCCTAAGGCTTTAAGGGTAAACGATAATATGAATAAGTTAAGAATGTTAAGGCTTATAGATGGAAGCTATTATGTATGTTAAATTGTATATGGCATTGTTTTGAAAATACTTCATCTACATGACCTCTAATATAAGTATATGAGTGTATGCATGGAATGAATGTGGTACTTGAGTTATGACTATACCTGTGTTTCATGTATTGAATGCTAGATCGGTTGACTCAATATGACCCTTGAATGCAAGATATGAGGTGTATGCATGATTATGATACTATGTGCATGTTTATGAATACTTTGAGAATAAGGTGTCTATTATGATAATGTTGGTGTGTCACTGGAAGAACAATCACACATACATACACCCATGCATGAATATGACTATGATGTAACTAAGGTATTGCTTGTGGTTCATGGCCCTTGAAGGGCAAATTTATGAGGTCTTGTGCATCTGAATGAGAATTATGTATGAGCTTACGATTCACTTAGAAATGGAAGATCTTATGATTATTGTGTAATTGTGGTATTGTTGAAAGGTAGTTCTCCCCATACCCTTACACTTTATTATGCATGAACTATTATGAATATGATGGTCTTGTTGTGTGGAATGAAAAGCTATTCTCATGAACACACTATGAATATGATGTGAAAGGTTTACTCATATATTGATGATTCTAAGGTTGAAAGGACATTCTAACCTAATGGATCTATGAGCTACTATGATGTTATGTTGGTTTGAGTGCCTAGTGCATTCTTTCATGAACACACTATGATTATGATGTGAAAGGTTTACTCATATATTGATGATTCTAAGGTTGAAAGGACATTCTAACCTAATGGATCTATGAGCTACTATGATGTTATGTTGGTTTGAGTGCCTAGTGCATTCTTTCATGAACACACTATGATTATGATGTGAAAGGTTTACTCATATATTGATGATTCTAAGGTTGAAAGGACATTCTAACCTAATGGATCTATGAGCTACTATGATGTTATGTTGGTTTGAGTGCCTAGTGCATTCTTTCATGAACACACTATGATTATGATGTGAAAGGTTTACTCATATATTGATGATTCTAAGGTTGAAAGGACATTCTAACCTAATGGATCTATGAGCTACTATGATGTTATGTTGGTTTGAGTGCCTAGTGCATTCTTTCATGAACACACTATGATTATGATGTGAAAGGTTTACTCATATATTGATGATTCTAAGGTTGAAAGGACATTCTAACCTAATGGATCTATGAGCTACTATGATGTTATGTTGGTTT